>SNQJ01S0071797.1:16069-29106 GCA_010110895.2 Picea sitchensis | reverse complement strand
AGCACACGAACAATAGCTTAGGATTAGGGTCTTTGGACTAGGTGAAGTGACTAAATTTTCCAAGACTACTAAAGAGATTGTATAACACTAAAGAGCGTATAAATCCAACTTTCTTATAAGAATAACCAGGAACCCACTCTCACACAGGGGATAAACATGAGGTGGTGTGTGGAAGAGCAACGAAGATTACCCCTCCAAATATTAACTAATTATAGTTGAAATATCATATATTGGGGGTTGTTCTTCATAAACGACTGGTTTCATTTGCTCTCGATGCTTCGTGAACTCCGAATATGTTCAGGGTCCTCTGGAGTCCTATAGGTCCACTTGTATTCAGTACTCTTGAAGAGATTTAGAATTTAATATCTCCCCCATAAATTCGGTCCCAAATATCAACTGTACCCCCCTAAGGATGAATGTGAGTTGGTAACCTTAGTGGCATTTCCTAGGTACCTACATAGGTGACTGTGGGGGCATTCCCATGGTACCTGGGGAAGATGTCGTATCACACTCTCAGTACCCTTGGAGGGTGATCCCACGAAAGAGAGAGTTCCTTGCAACGAGAAGGGTTGTTATGTGGAGGTCAAGGTAACTTCTTCTCACTTCTTCATTGGTGGCTTGACATCCCATCTTCGAAAGATCCTTAAATTAGTTTTTTCCTGGTTGATTGCTTTTAATTTTCATAGGATTGTGATTCTTTGTTTTGCATAGTCGACCTTTGGATCATAATTTTGACAATATACAAGGTATGGAACCAGACACTCATGAACCACAACATAATATTTCTTATGAAGCAGTGATCGCAGATCACACTTATGAAACTGGGAGTGTTTCTCCTAGAAGTGGCCATCATGTTGAAGAACCGGTCCCAACCTTCGTAGAAATCTTGGCATATTTTGTGAATCCTTTTTTTACCGATCCACTTAGCGAACCACTCTTTGATCCACCATCCACAAGATACAATGATTCTTATTCTTCTTATCATTTATCGCTCGCTTCCACCATTAAACCATCTTTTCGCATGGACCCACATATTTTTTGTTTTCTTGAAGGACTTGGGAATTCATATTTTTCCACACCTCCTATAGTTGATACTGCTCATGCTTATTCTTTACCAGAAAAATTGGTGACCCAGGTGACCCTGAATCAATAACTTACGCATTCATCTCCTCTTGCACATGAGTCAGGTAATATTCCTACTTCATTTTTTCCAAACATGCACACGCCAAGTTCTTTACTTGGTTGTCCCATAAGTCAAATGGCCAAAAGTCAATTCATTCACATAAACAAGGTTACACAATATAATCAACCTCCATCTCACACATCACAAATTAGTACTCCCTACATTGGAGGTCAATCTTCAATGGGAGGCCAACCTTGAACTGGGGGGAAACCTTCAATTGCAGGGAAAAAATTTACTGGGGGGAAACCTACATGGTTGTAACATCAACCAGCATGGGGGGAAACCACTCCTACTAGTCCCCTTATCCTTGCTACCACTGGTCTATATCCTACACATCCATATCTAGGAGTTGTGAACCCTTTGTGGACTCAACCCAATTCGGCGGGAATTCCTCCGTAAGGAACTGTGCCCTATCAATCCGTAAACCCCATAATTCAAACACAACAATCCCTTCCACCCCATAAACAAGGAGACCAACAAGCCAACCATAGTACTTAGGAGGTCCATCTGTTCAATCATAGTACATGGGAGGAAAAATAGGGCAACCACCTTACATAAGTGGACAACCTGTACAACCACTGTATATGGGAGGACCATCTAGTTTTGTCACCTCGCCACAACCTAGATATGGTCCTACTAGTGCGCCTACGTAATATTTTTATCACCAATATCAACAACCTAACCGAAAAATACCATTCTTGGCTATGTTATATATGTTATATATGTCATGTTTAACAAACAATCCCATCCTTCATCCCTCGTTTTGGCCCACCATCCCTTCCAAATTACCGTCCAACATTCCAAAATTTGACGGAAAACCTAGGGAGGATCCTAACAATCATGTTATGAATTTCCACTTATGGTGTTCTTCCAACTCTTTGGTGGATAATTCCATTCATCTTATTATTTTTCATAGAACACGTACAAGTGTGGTAGCAAAATGGTACATTGAACTACCGCGTAACTCTTTTGTTGACATTAATTCTCTTCCCATGGATTTCCTGACGCATTTTCAGTTTCCTATACGGTACAATACCGGTATAGAAATGTTGACCTCTCTCTATAAATACTCTTCCACCCACATCTCTCATCATATTCATGAGTGGAGATAACGGGGACGGATGATTAAAGCTCCAATTCCGTACCAACTCCTCGCGGATTGGTTTACAAATTTTCTCTTGCCTCCCATCACCCATAATGTTACTATGGGAAATGTAGTTACTGAGGAGTAGGCTATCAAAATTGCGCAATATTTTGACTTGGTTTATTCCCAATCTAGAAAACTTTATAATCTTATCCCTAATTCTCCTCGTACATCGAATGATTCATCTAGACCAACTCTGGAATCTAGCTCTGTTCCAAACACCATAACTACTTCCACTCCTGCTCAAATATCTGAGGTGAATGTAGTCCAATCCACTTCATCTCAACAACCAAGAGGTACGAAGAAAAACAAGGTAAAATCCAAGAAACCTTCTAACGAGAAAGATAATCCTAAGTTTGTTGATACTCAATTGACAAGGAAACCTAAATCTCCTTGTATGATTTGTGGGGAAGACCAGTACACAAAATAATTCCCTCATCATGAGGTTTTCATGAAATATCTGAAGGGTACCTCCCAACCGGTTCAAAAAAAACACTTGGTTGCAAAAACCCTGTCCCTCCGCAAGGAGGCGACCCAGGTCATTCCCACCATGGGGAGGCTTCCACAAGCGCCTCTGAGGTTTACATGTTTAGGACAGTTAATATCATAACTTGTGAAAATACCTATGACACTCCTACAGGTGATAAGACTAAAGGGAAGGTTGTGGACCAATATTCTAATACTAACCCTCCTCCATATTCCAATCCTCTTCATATTGAGAATATAATCTCTCATGCAGTGTTGCACCCACCCAAGAGCGTAATTCAAAAAGAAACATTTAATCGTAATTCCCACGCTGCCCAAAACTACAACATTGTTGAAGACTTGCCACAACTTCCTTATGCTATGTCTACCCTTGAAGTTATAAAACAATGTCCAAATCAACGTAGAACCCTATTGTCATCCATTGGAGCCATGGATCCTGAGGAGTCGAACCTGATTACATTTAATCTGGATTATTTTAAAGAGTGGGATCCTGAGGAGTCGAACCTGATTACATTTAACCTAGATTATTTTAAGGAGAAATTCTCCTGCCACTTAGCATTCCAAATTCAAGTTTTGCTTGGTGGAAAGAACATCCATCGTATTGTTTTGGATGAGGGACTTCTAATTGTGTCATGTCTTTTCCTTGTTGAAAATCCCTTGGTTCTCCTACACTTATTCTGTCCCCAACCACCCTAAAAGAATTTGATGGACATGGTTTCCAACCTCATGGACTCTTGAAATATTTTGTTGTGACTTTGAAGCGTAAGACTGTTTCGGTTGATATTGAAGTATTTGGCTAACCTATGGATTATAATTGTTACTTGGTCATAGTTGGTTCTATGAAATGATTGTCATTGCATATTTAGTGTTTCATATCTTACGATTTCCCCATCAAGGAAAGATTATCATTGTTTACCAAATTGAGTATACAACTCCAGATCTAAACAATGTCGCAGCAAATAATGTCCCTTTTCTAGGACAAAATAATTTTGAGAGTGTAGGTGTAGGTCTTCTCAACAATTCCTCGCGCATGGGGGTTTTTCCTTGCCTGCTCGTCTCACCATGAAAGTTTCCATATTAAACATGATTTCGACTCAGGTATGACAATCCTTCGATTCATCTCATCCATTGGTAGTACCTAGTCTCGAAGAGCATATTTCATTGTCTCTGTCAATCTCGTTAAAAAATGAAACAAACCCCCCTCCTTTATGATCGATTCTTAATGTGGATCAAATACTTAAACCTTATTTTCCTCCACCTAATGAAAATGTTTCCATTAGTAAACGGAAACCTACATGAGGAAAGAAGAAGAGTCGCCAGAGGAAATGACGCTTGGGGGGCAGGTCTCCAGCCTATGGAAATCATTTTGGAGAAAAACCACTGAATTCTGCCAAAGAAGTTGGGGGAAAAATACCTCTAGAGAGACACGCTTCTAGGAGTGATCATCGTTCGAAAGTCATTCCCATCGTAACGTAGTAGTATTTTTCTAGAACAAGCTTATTCTTTGTTCTCTCTCATGCTCGTAAATACATGAGAATAAGTTATTGAGATTATTATTTGTTCTTTATCATGCTCGTAAATACATGATAATGTGACTAAGCATACTTTTATCATTTTTTCAGACTTGTAAAGGTTATACACAAAATGAACCCCCTGGAGTATCCTTTAAGCTCTTTTCAGGCTCTCTAAACATGAAAATATTTCCTAGTGATATTTCTTCCTTTCACACTCGTTAAAAGGATCGAATGGGCATCTTTCAAGTAATAGTTTATATCTTTTTCATACCTTGGAGACTAAAATTACGAAAAAGGACAACCTTGCAGTCGCATTTTATTTCTTTTCAGACTCTCTAAACATGAAAAACCATCGATTTTTCCTTCTCTGGAATTAGACTTAGAAACCATTTAATATATTGGGACCTACATGCCTCCTCGCTTCCGATAGTAGATTTACATCATTAACTTTTGATCGGATGATTCCATGAATGTTCGACCTCAACTCATTTATTCACATTCGTTGGAATGTACTAGGGTACCTTGGGAGTCATTGACATCATTGATGATTTCCCTCTCACTTGTTAACATTTTACTTCAATGACCAGTAATCAAGTTGTTTCTACCATGTTCTACATCAAATAATATATTCACATGGCTAGATTCATACCACATTGGGATTGGGACGAAGACCCTGGGTTGAGCATTTAATTTGTTATTTGAGTTTCCGAGGATGTAAAGGAGATATTTCGAGCATGCTGATATATATATTGTCACATAGATCCACATTGTATTGGTCTGTGGCTATTTTTTATCATCTCGTAGCTCCACTATTTTTTTTTAGCGATGATTATTTCATGGCATGGAGGTATGGATCCACATTGTATCTTTGGTGGCCATATCCTTAGTCAGTATTTTTCATGGATCTACAGTGTATTAATCAATGGTCGTGCTTTGAGTCATCTTGTGTTCCGAGAATAGGTATGCATGCCTCGGAAATGGAAAATATATTCATATTGTTTGATGATTGCTTGTTGCTTCTGCCAAGTTCTCCAACTCCACACCCTTGCATTGAAGAATTGTAAATTGTTTCGGCCATCAACTTCACTTCTGACCTCATACTTTAGGCGCCAATATTCTACACATCAAAATGACACACTTAAGTATCTCACCCTAAGTGTCACAAGTGTCATGAAAGTGTTGTATGCACCTTGGTAAGTGTTGCAAGTGTTGTCAAGTGTCGTATGCACCTTACTAAGTTTCACATGAACTTTTCTATGTGTTTATATGTGTTTTAACCACTTGAAACCATCAAATAACATTTTCCATGATCCCTAAGTCATATTGGAGGAAGAAACCCATCATTTCAAGGCCTTAAAGACACTTTTTACTTGAAAAATCGACCATGGTTTGGGAATTTTTGAAGGGTAGCGACCCCCTATCCATGTTGGGGGAGCTCTATGCCATAGGATCAACGTTATGTATCTAACTAGAGGGGAGTGTTGATTTTGGTCAGAGGAAAATTTGTATAATCCCACCTCTTTCTTAGGGCCAACTCTTGTATATGAGGTTGGCTTGGATCGAATGTTATCCTATGGCACTATCCTAGGATTATATCCTAACCTAAAGGAGTCATATCCTCAACTAATCCCCAGATCTACTCATGGTGGTTGAGCCTCCCAAGCCTATAAAAGGAGTCCATTCCAAGGGTGAAAAGAGGAATCTTTCAGGTATCAAACCTTTGATTCTGGAAGAGACAAGGAGGAATATAATCAGAAAAATCATTGTCAGTATGATCATGGATCTTTTGAGAAAGGGGTTGGATGAGGAGGACTTCGGGAGGCTGTTGCAACACCATCCATGATTGTAAGTATCTCTTTAAAGTTATCATAAATATACTTGGCCTATTCCCTTCAAGCTTTTGTATACTTGCATGTGCCTGTCGATCTTGGTAGATGAATTTATTTAATCTAATCTCGTAGAGTAGGAGTTATTTGTCTCTCTTTGTTGTCCATTGTATTATAGGTATCAAGTTGCACTGAAGATTTTGCAGATCAAGCTTGGATTGGGAGCAGTGAGGACGAACTATGGAATAAGGTGCATCACACTTTCTTCAATCTCTTTCTCTATATGATTAGTTAATCTGAATTGAAAGGGATGTTGATATCCATATTTTATTTTTTTTCTTGGTATTAGGGGTCTAGAATCGAAGGGAGAATTTTCTTGTCCACAGGGAAATTATTCCATAACAATGATGGTATGAGACAAAAATGTTGAACTATCGATTTCCTGATGTGTGCTAATATGAGAGACATATGTTAAGATTTGGTGTGCTTATATGAGAGGAAAATAATTTGGTTATAACCTATTTGGATGATGTGGAAAGGAAGATGTTGGTCATTTTGGACTCCTTGTAGGTTTTTCTTTCTAACATGATGATTTGTTGTTGGACAAGTGTGTTGATTATGTTGGTCTAAAATTGAAGGTTTGAAGAGTATTGTTGATGAAGAAGATAATTGATGTTCATGTTCAAGACGAATTGGAATATGTTGATTGTTATTGAAATATTGCTACAGAAATGATGGAAATTTGATCTTTATTCATGCTTGAAAAATTGAAAATTGAAAAATGTTGAAAATCATGGTTGATAGGTGGATAAACATCTTGTGCTGATTTGAAATCATCTCCAAGATGTGATCTAGTCTTAGGATGTGTGAAACCATTCAAAACTAAAAACCAGGTACATAACGATGGGTGTAACTGCTTACAAAAATTATGATAAGTTTTATAAAATCAGTTTGAAAACATGTCGGTGCATCCCTTGTCATGCACTTTCTACAAATTCTATCATACTCAATTTTTTTTATGGGGTGAAAAACCCATGTCTAGGAATTTGTTAATTCAACTTCCATTATTTACAAATGACGTGTAAAAAAGTTCCCTTGAAGTAAGTTTCTACAAAAAATCTAGAAATTATATCAAAATATTCTTTAAAAACATGCATGTAGATACATAATTATTCACTTTCTAGAAATTGCGTTCACTCTTTACTTGTTTTGTTGCATGGGGCATAAAACCCATGTCTTAAATTTTTTTACTTTAGCCTCCTCTGCTTGCAAATGTTGTGCAAAGATCGTCCCTAAGAATAAAAATATGGTTGTAACAACCTTTCTATAGCTACATAAAGTCACTTGAATTTGAAAAAAAATGATTTTCAAGAATATGGTGAATCAAAGAGTATTCGTATGATCTTCTTCTATGAATATTTTAATGGAAAGGACATATCCACCCCTCCCCACACTCAAAACCATGCATGTCCTCGTGCATGTGAAGTAGGGGAAGGGGTATCTTCATGAAGGCTTATGGAATATTTATGGAAGGACATAAAGTATGAACAAGTAAAAAATAGGGGATAGGCTAGTTGAATCTTGACTCTTGGAGTTCTCTATTTAGTGCACATGCATAAATACAAACTCATTGTAGTACTTTCCTTTAACGTTAAACATGAATCAGAGGATATAATCATATCTACTAAATGAAAAAACCTTTCTTCATAAAACATATTGAAAATTGTGTCAAGAAGCTTTTGCATTAGAACATTTGTCATAGTTCTTTCAACATCTTTCCCAATTAAAACTATTTCCAAAAAACTTGGTATGTTTGTTGTATTTAGTAAATATTTTAACATGACCTATGTACTAAAGTACAAAAAGTTTCTAATATGTTCTAGACAATTGTGTCTAATGAGAGAAGTCACACTTGATCCATGTACCTAAACCAATACTAGGAATATATTTGCTCCAAATTGTGGGTACGATTGCTTGAAATATGATGTAATATTCCAGATATAAAAAGTATGCAAAACATAAATAAATAGCTAGAAATGGCAGATGAACAACAATATAATCAGAACAACACTACAATAATACCAAAATGATGCCAGAATAATACCAGAAATAACACTTTGATTACTGAGAGCAATGTTCACTTTTCTCTTCGAGGGGGAAACCTCCAGCAAACAAGAGCTCTATTACAATAATATCCAAGACAAGAGTTCTCATACCCTCAACTCCTATTTATACTAAATATGTCTATCAAAAGAACCATCTAGAGGAAGATCCTTCTAGAAGAGGAAGCGTCTATTAGGTCTTCTTACATTGGACTTATTCTTCCTTATTTCTAGCCCTTATTAATATTGACCTTTATTACATGGAAATATTTTATTCTACCTACGTGAGGGGTTAGGTCCCTAACATGTCCTCCCCCTTAAAAATATCCTTGTCCTCAAGTCTTGAGATGGGGAAATGGTTGTAGAATGGTAGTTGGTTCCCAAGTGGCATCTGCTAGAGTTGTATCTTTCCATTGGACTAACACTTCCTTGATGGTTCACTGACACAATCGATGCTCACGTTGGTCCAAAATGGCTTGTGGTTGTATCCAAATGGATCCTTCTTCGTCCAACTCGGGAAGGTTGGTTTGATTTTGGCACTTAGTTCCAATCACCTTATTTAAGAAGGAAACATGAAAAATAGTGGAGCTTAGAATGACTGGGTAAAGCTAATTGATATGCCACATATCCCACACTCTTGAGAACGATATAAGGACCATAAAATTTGAGTGCCATTTTTTGAAAATGGTCAACCTTGAGGGAATTTTTCTTGTAAGGTTGCAGTCGAAGAAACACTTGATCCCCTTTTTCAAATTGACATTTAGAGCAACCTTGATCTGCTTCTTGCTTCATGCGATTCTGGGCCATGACCAAATTCTCTTTAAGGGTACGGAGAATAGCCTCACGAACTGTAAGCGTTTGGTCAACCGCCTGGACCTTCAAGACACTTAGAAAATATGAGATAACTGAAGGTGGATTTTGTCCATATACCACTTCAAAAGGAGTCATACGCGTAGTTGTATTGTATGAAGTGTTGTACCACCATTAAACTAGTGGTAACCATTGATCCCATTGATTCTTATTTCTAATGCAAAACACCTCAAATATGTTTCCAAATATTTGTTGACAACTTATGTTTGACCATAAGTCTAGGGATGATAAGTTGTGCTGAGATGAAATTGGGTTCCTTGTAGTTTGAACAGTTCTTGCCAAAAATTGTTGGTGAAATTTGGATCGCAATTAGAAACAATAGAATGTGGCATGCCATGAATATTGAAGACCTGATCTGTGAAAATTTGATCCATAGTGGATGTTGTAAATGGGTGTTGAAGAGCATAGAAATGAGCATACTTGGAAAGATGAGCAACTACCACCATTATGAATGATTTATTTCCCTATTTAGGTAAGCCTATAATAAAATCCATAGAGATATCCTGCCAAATAGAAGGTGGAATCAGAAGCGGTTGTAGTGTGCCCGAAGATTTAACTATTTCTCCCTTGTTGCATTGACACGCATCACATTCAGCCACAAAATTAAGAATGTCCTACTTCATACCCTCCTAGAAAAAATAATGTTTGACCTAGTCATAGGTTTTGGTAAACCCCGAGTTCCCAGTTGTGGGTGTAGCATGAAGCTCAGAAAGTACTGTGGATTTAATTTTTGACTATTTACTTAAATAAAAACAACCTTTGTATCAAAGCTCATCATTGAGCCAAGAGTACCCTGGGGAAACTGGAGAATTGGACTGCAATTGTTGTATCAGATGCGAACTTTTGGGATCTTGTAGCCATTCCTAGCAAACAGCTTGGAGCCAAAATGGTACAATGAAAGAGAGAGAAAAAATGGATCCTTCATCTTCATATTTTCTGGAAAGTGCATAAGAAACCACATTGTCTTTTCCTTTCTTGTAAATTATCTCATAATCATATCCAAATAGCTTAGTCACCCATTTTTGTTTCTCGGGGGAGAAAAGGCATTTTTCCAAAAAATACTTGAGGCTCTGATTATCTATCTTAATTTGGAAGCATTTTCCCAATAGATAAGGGTGCCAAAGATCCACGACATGCAGAATAGCCAACATTTCCTTTTCATAGATTGATTTTCTCAAATTTCTCTCAGACAGTTGTTTGTTGGTAAAGGCCTAAGGCCGACCCTTTTGCATAAGGACAACGCCAATTCCTTTCTTAGAAGCATCACATTCCAGAACAAAGTTCTTTTTGAAATCAAGAAGGGCCAGGAATGGATTGGTGCACATGACCATCTTCAAGGTTTGAAAATTCTGAGAAGGAGTTGGAATCCAAGTGAAAGAATTATTTTTAAGGAGTGGAGTGAGAGGTGTCACAATCTTTCCATAATTCTTAACAAAATTGTGATAATAAGCTATTAAACCCATAAATCCCCGCAGTCTTTTAAGAGTCTTTGGGTGACGCCAATCTTGCATAGCTTCAATTTTTTTAGGATCCACCCCGGCGTCGACCTTGCCAACAAGATGACCCAAGTACTCGACTTCTGAGGCACCAAAGGCACATTTAGATTGTTTGAGGATAAGTTGGTGCTAAGAGAGTAGATGGAGAACTTGATCCACATGACCAAGATGGGTTGTCCAAGTTTTGTTGTAGATGAGGATATCATCAAATAAAACTAAGACAAAATGACAGAGAAAAGGACGAGATACATGATTCATTAGGCTCTAGAAAGTGGAAGGAGCATTACAAAAGCCAAAGGGCATGAGGAAAAACTCATAATGGCCCTCATGAGTTCTAAAGAAAGTCTTAGGAATGTTTGCCTCTTTCATATGGATCTGGTGGTAGCCAGAACGAAGATCAAGTTTAGTAAAGAACTGGGCACCACTTAATTCATCCAAGAGGTCATCAATGACAGGAATGGGAATTTTGTCTTTAATTGTGAGTTTGTTGAGGGTGCGGAAGTCAGGACACATGCACCAAGAACCTATTTATTGAGGACCATGACCATAGGAGAAGAGTAGGGGCTTGTACTAGGGAAGATAACACCTGCGTTGATCAGTTCTTGAACCATTTTCTCAATTTCATTTTTTTGGGAAAATGGGTGATGATAGGGATGAATATTGGGAGGAAGGCTCCCTGGGACAAGGTGAATGGAATGATCATGAACACCACGGGAAGGAGGGAGTCCTTGGGGAGTGGAAAAAACCATTTGATGTTTAGACAGGATGGATTGGAGGTCCTAAGGCACATACGGTGTCTCAGTTGTTTGTATGGCATGGAGTTGGGCAATAATTCCATAATGAAATTTTTTGAGCATATTTTCCATGCGATGGGAACTAGTGATCTTCATGGAACCGACGGTGATGACTTGGAACTTATATAGTTGGCCTTCTTGGTCGAATTGCATGGTTGATTCCTTAAAATCCATGAGAATGGGATCCAAAGTCCTTATCCATTCTGCACCCAAAACAGTGTCACAACCTCCCATGTCGATACCAAACATATGATATTTCAGATGGTATTCACCAATTTGGAGATGCACATTTTCACAACGCCCTCCACATGTCATGGACCCACCATTGGCGATCATGATTTGGAAACTCTTGACTGCACGAATATAGCAATTAGTTTCTTGGGAAATGTGGCGTTGAATAAAATTATGGGTGCTTCCACCATAAAAAAGAATGATGACCTTCCTATGCTTGATGTAACCAATTAGCTTGAGGGTTTGGGGAGTAGAGAAGCTAGTGAGAGAATTTAGGGAAATGAACGATTCTACTTCGGGAGGGTCTGAGGGAGGGGTTATGCCAGTGGGTTCAGGTGGCACAGACACAAGGGGAGCCTCAACATCTTCTTCTGAAACATCCTCCGAGATGGCCATAAAAATCTTTTGTTCCTTACACTTGTGTTCCGGAAAATATTTGTCATCACAATTATAATAAAGGCCTTTGAGTTGGAGTTCATCCATTTCAACCCTGGTCAATTTTTGGATCTTTAGTGGAGTAGAAGAAGGAGTGGGAGTTATTGGTTTAGTGCGAAGAATAAAGGAGGGTTTTATGTTTTGAGAAGAGACAACATGTTGTGCTTCCTTATATCTTTTAGTAGAGTCCACCCAACTCTGAGGCCGATCCATGAGGACATGACCATGAATCTCATCCTTGAGGCCATAGATAAAACATTCTCAGAAAAAAGTATCATACATGCACTTTGTACAAAAATCCAGTCACTCAAAAGAAACTATAAAGTCTTCCATGGTGTCAGATTGTTTCAACTTTGTCAAATGGACTAAATGGTTGGTGTCAGTCTCAAAGTGTTCATAAAGCTCTGCCACAAAGTGTGTCCAAGCCACATACCCTTGGCAGGCATTTTTTATCCATTGCCACCATTTCCAACATTCTTGATCTATATGGAGAACACCATACTAGAATTTGGCCAACTCATTCGTAATGCCATACAAATAGAAATAATGTTCCATTTGAATTACCTAGCCAGTGGGATCCAATCCATAAAATTTGGTCACATCCACACGCGAAAGGCGTAGGTCACGTTGAAAGTGATGGGGCTGAAAATTATGGGAATGAGAGGAAGTTTCACCTTCGGTATGCAAAGGTGGGTCATATATGGGAATATATGCAAGGATATGCATCTTGGCGCGAATCATCATAGTGATAGATTCAAGATGGGTAGTAATTTCTTGTTTGAGCTCTTCTTTGAGTTCCGTGATTGAAGCGGTGATGGAGGAATGCATCTTTTGATTGATGGTGGAAATATTGGCACTGAACTATCATACTTCTTGTTGGGTTTCTATGAAATTAGAGTGCAAGTTAGTGAAGCAAGCTTCCAAGTATTGGCTATGGGTATGGGATGATGACGAGG
>SNQJ01S0071796.1:45450-70717 GCA_010110895.2 Picea sitchensis | reverse complement strand
GCCTAAGGGTTCATAATCAAGATTTATTAACTCAGATTAAAAAGTTGAAGCATGATTAGAAGATTTTACAAGAAAAGCTAGATCGCAAAACATCATTAGTCGATAAGGAAACGATAACAGACCCAATCAACCTTACAACTCAAAAGGAGGAAAATCTAGCTGATGTAAAGAAGTTTTCAAATGTCGAGGTCAAAACAAGCCATAGATATCAAGAAGACTCAATTCCAAAAGTTAATAAAGAAAAATATGCAAGTATAAGAAGTAAAGATCAAGTTGCAAGGATGCCTTATCAACATCCTAATCACAAAAATCGATACTCTAGCCAATCAGTGTATCAACAGAAACAAATAACCGCTATGTCAAAGAATATTACTTCCACTACAATTGAGGGTCAAAATAGAAGCGATCATGGGAGTAGAAATGTATCAAGTTCTTTGCAAGAACCCTATAAAAACCCAAATCCACTAAAGATCAAGTTAGGATGGGCAGACTCCTTTACAATTCGATAGTTCTGCTCAACACTTAGAAGATCCTATCATCTCAGGTCCTCAACAATTACTAACTCAATAAAGAAGAATCATGAGACAATAATTACAAGCTAGGGAAAGAGATAAGTCTTCCATAAAGTATGCTTTGAGGACAAAGCATTTTTAAGGGGAAGGCAATGTTATGAACATAAATATACATATAAATAGATATTGATAACATAATAATTAATTAATAAATAATTATTAATAATAATGAAAGGTCATGTCTCAAATGACATGACTATTAGTTAAGGGCACCCCTACGTGGGTATATTAATGAGCCCTCATTCTCAATTGTAATCATCTTATCTATTCATTTTTTATACATTATTCCTACATGGATTACTTTTTTATATTCAAAGTATTTTGGGTAATTCTTGTGTGAGAAAACTTTGTTCGTCTCACTTCCACACATGAGAGGGTTCAATTGGTACCTGGTGATACCCAGACTTAAAGTCAATCTTGCTGAAATATTTCACCCCCTTGAGCTTGTCCAGAAGATAATCAATCTGTGGGATCGGGTACCTACTCCGAACAATGATCTTGTTCAGTGCCTGATAGTCAATGCAGAGTCTCCAATTCCCATCCTTCTTCTGCATCAGCACGATCAGGCTCCCACAAGGCAATGAAATTGGTCGGATGTAACCTTTCTGCAACAGCTCCTGAATCTTCCTCTTCATTTTGTCATTCTCCAAAATAGAGCACTGATAGATTGGTCCATTAGGCAGCGACGCACCTGGGGTCAGATCGATGGGGTGCTTGACCTGGTAGTGTAGAGGCACCCTTGCGGGAGAGGTTAAGATGTCCTCATACTCCTCCACAACCTTATCCATCTGTTGTTGTCGTGCAGAGGGGCCTTGTCTGGAGGTTGTGGCCACAGTCTTCTTCTTTCCCTGTGGGAGGATCATCAGGAAAACAAATTTCCTGGTTTTGGCATTGAGCTTACTACATTGTTTTGCAGTAACCAAAGATATGGTTGTAGGCGGTGCTATTTTCGGTATCCTATACAACTTATTGCCCAAAGTAATAATAATAGCATGAGGCCTAGACTCATACACAACATGTTGCTTCCACAAGTATGGTTGGCCTAATAATACATCAAAAACATCAAGAGGAGCAATGTCACATAATACCTCATCTGTGAAGGGCTTGATGTTGTAGGGAAAGCGGCATTGTTGGCTAACGCGGAGGTCTCGTCCTTGGTGCAACCACCCGATGGTGTATGGTTGTGGGTGTGTTATAGTCGGAAAGCCCAGCCATTTCATGACCTCTACTGATATGAGGTTCTTCTGGCTCCCATTGTCGACAATGAATTGCAATGGGGAACCCTTTACCCACATTTGGGAATGGAAGAGGTGCTCCACCTCTTCTGGATCTTCTAGTTCCTTCTTTTGGATCTTTGTGGTGGCAATGGTGGTGTTGAGCTCAACATCGATAATCTGCTTCCCCCTTTCATTCCCCTTGTCAGGTTCTAATTCAGAGTCGAAGCTTGCATCCGATTAAGAACCCTTCCACTCCGCTACTACTGACTACTTGGCCCAACACTCACTTGTGTCGTGAGTGGAGCTCTTATAGAACTCACACCACTTCCCTGTGTCCTTGTTTGGTTTCATGGTGTTGTTCTTTGCTTGCAGGTTTGGCAGGTTTTCCTAGGCCTCCCCACCTTGGCTTGGTCCTTTGTTCAACGATTTGGGGATACCTTTCCCTTGCTTTTGATTCGCAGACCCAAAGTCTCGCTTCTTCTGTTTGAACTTTTGCTCAATCTTGGCAGCATATCGATGTGTCGCACCAAGCAAAGAGATGTCGAGGAACTCCATTTCCTCCTGAATGTATCTATGAAGACAATTGTGGTACTTTAACACCAAATGTTTCTCTGAATCTTTGATACCCAACTTTGTGCGTAGGTTATAAAACCGATTCATCAACTCATGCACATCTTAGTCCCTTTGTTGTCGCAGTGTACTCCATTGTATGTATTTGTCCTCATAGCTCCCCACAAGATAATATTGTTCCTTGATGGTGTCTTGGAAATAATTCCAAGTGGGTGCGACCAAGAACAGAGAGGGTTCACCCTCGCTCTGTTGCCCCAGTAGGTTTCCCACGAGTCCTTGACATGGGGGGAAGCTTTAATGAGTGAGAAAATAATCCTTTCTCGGTCGGAAAAGTCATGAACCGAGAAATATCCTTCTAACAGATTCAACCATTTATCTACGACATTTGCATCTATTTGGCCCTCAAATATGGGAATATCAAAGTTTACTTGTACCTTAAAAGGAGTGGTGCCTCTAGAGTGGTTGATGGATGTAAATGTCCTGCCAGTGGGCAGTCGTTGAAGGGTCTGGGAAAATTTGTCAATCATCGCATTCCTTTGTTTCTTGAGGGCCTCCTCAAGCAATAATTTGATAGGATCTCCCGCTCCCTCATCTTTCTTTTCTTCCCCCATGGGCAGTCGTCGGAGTTTGTGAGGTTGATCTTGCAACGGTTCAACCAGATCGAGCCCTAACTTCTTATACCCCGGCCTAGTTGAGGACATGCAAAGAAGGCTCGAGAAAGAGCAGAATGGTCTTATACCACTGATCCAGATTTATGCAAGAACACAATGAAATACAAAAATATACATAAATGCAGAGATGCAATGGAAGTAAAACTTCATTTCATTAACAACAAATGACTGAAATATGCTTACAGACAAAATGGAAATAAAATACCTCGGGTGTTGGTAGCTTATCTCTGAGAAGATATGTGGTAGCTACTGGCCTTTGAACTTTGTGTTACAATGAGGCTCGAAGGCCTATATATTATTGAGAAACAATGAAAAACCCTAAACATCCAAAAACCTAACCCTAGGAGATGAAACGCCAGAATATGGGCCCCGTCAGGGTAAATTGGTACATCAATTTCCCGAGGTCGTAACTTTGGCATACTATCTTTGTTTGACGCACATGATACATCGTTAGAAAGATCTATTTGAGGAATACATTACTAACAATGAATATCGAGGCAAGAACAAATGTTTGTTCGTCAGAGCATTGATGCTAAAAAACGACGTTTAGGGCCTCAAAACAACTCTCGAAGTTGAGGACCCAAAAATCTGCTAAAAATAGTAAATTGTGCTACAATTAAAAAAACTTAAAAACTTACAGAAACAATGGTGTGGGTCCAAGTGAAATAGGTGGGTGGCCACCAATATCCACCTAGATCACCAGCATTATTATTTGTCTTCTCATTATTACCATTGTCCTTGGGTTTATTATTATTCTTCCCACCCTTACGATTATTATTATGTCCTTTCTTTTTATTCCCTCATGGTTGCTAGTTACCATTTGGGTCAGTCAATGATTGCACAGAATGTACATCCGTTGACTGAGTGGGATTGGAGGACACAGATGAAGCTATCCCTCCTGCAGACTAGTTTAGAGACAAGTCTTTCAAATGAGTTGTACCAATTCTGCAGATTTCACATTGACAGAGCCCACACTTCCATCGGCATGAGGCCCGGGATTTTGTCTAGGGTAATAGTTTGACCTCAGTGCGTCAAGAAGAATCCTATATAACATCCCAGAATAAGCATATATAAGATCTAATTTTTGGGCTTTAAAAATCGCTTCTTCCTCATAAGTAACCCCGGATGTAGAAACATCCTTTGAAATATAAGGCAGGAGAGATTTAAGGAACCACTCTATCAAAAAAATTTGGGGTATGTAGGCCTGATCAACCCCTTCTGTCTACGCCACTCCTGGATGTGATCTGAGATATGAGTGACCCTGTCCTGACGAAAGGTCGACAGAAGTTCGATGCCATCATCATAACAAATCGACAATTGGAAGTGGTTGAGGAAGACTAAAACCAACTGATTAAAAGTTTTGTATTTCCCCCTAGGTAGCTCGATATACCATTTCGCGGAAACCCCCATGAGGGTGTGTTGAAACAATCTTAACCAAATAGAATCGTCATTAAGGGAATTCAAAGAGCACCAACGGTGAAAAGTGGTAACGTGATCACCAAGATCCTCACTAGTTCTTCCCTCGAATTTTGGAATATCTGAAGGAAGCTTAGTGTAGACAGAGAACCGTGATGGATCATGACGCACATGGTCATTCATTAACTTATACAAGTTTGGAAGATTGAGCGTGGCTAGAAAAGGGAGACGGGGAATCACAGCCTATCCGGGGTTCTGGTAAGTACCATGGCCCTATTCGGGATTATAATGTTAAATTTTCAATGAGCTATGCCTCTGGTATCCTCTTTAAATTTTTTGTTTAACTGTTACTTGAACCATAACTACTGCAACAAACCAAGATCATGAGAAGAATAACCATGCATAAKAACACAAGAAGTATCATGGGAAACCCTTCTCAACAAGGGAAGAAAACCCAGSCAATCCCTTGTTATATTCCTCAAGAGAAAGACCTCCCACACCATCACCAAACCTAGCACACAAGAGGGTGTTGTAATTCTCGTATCTTCAGACCACAACTTCTGAAATCATGAGATGACACAATGATAAGTGTGTTTCCTCAATGGGTATTCACCTTTATTTATATAAGATTTGTCACATCAAATGATGTGTCTATTGGCACAATAGGGCCGACCTCAATAACTCAAAATATAATTCATAATTATTATATTAATTATCTTTTACATTAAGGTGGGGCCGACCTATACCCTTTACATTACAATTAGGGTTACAGGTAAGTCTGACTCTTGAACAATATAGCAAGGGATCTCATACACCCACTAGTGCTCAGCCACTAGGGTCACATCCATAGAATTGTCTATATCTTTGGATCACTGCATTACACAAAGAACCACTCTCACTAGTGCTCAGCCACTAGGATCACGTTCACCTGTGCTCATCCACAGGCACATCCACTCAACAAATCTTCTTTCCCACTACATTACATAGGAGATTCATCTGGAGTTCATCATCAACTCTTTGCTATGAGGAGGATAATACATCATCTTCATCTATGTCTCAAGATGATGCACCCAACACTTTGGGATTTCACATGTTCACCTTATGCTCATCCACAGGCACATCCAACTCTGCAGATCTCCTTTATCACTGCATTAAACAGGAGAATCATCTAGATTTCTTCTCAACTCTTTGTAAGGAGGAGGCCATCTCTACGTTCCAGCACTATCTCAGATAGGAACTACACACCGCTCTCAAGGGTTCTCTCTCAAGTTTGTGTCCTGGAGAATGTCTCACATAGTTGCTATCATCAACATATAAGACCCTCCTCTAGACTGATTCATGAGCAGTTGGTTGGGAACCATTCCAATAGGAATGTTCTGATGACGATTGTAAACACTACCCCCATCTAGAGTGGCTCGAGGTTGGGGGTTTCCCAAGGTATGAAACTAACCTCCTCCGGGTGTGAATCTAGAGGATAAATATGGATTTGTCATGCCAAATGTATTGTTCGGAATCAGTACAGAGGAGGTGGGTTTAAAGGACGGAACGTGAGCACTAGCTTGTCCACCAGGTTGGTTACTCCATCCAGAAGCAATGGGATTAGACCAGGATTAAGAGGAGGAACACCTTCAACAATAGTAGTCATTTGAGGGACATGAGTGCCACCAAACGAGAATGGAGTGTGTGGAGGATTTATGCCCCCAAGTCCAATGCTAGTATTTCTACTAGCCGCTAGGATGGAGTTTGAAAACTGCAATGTGAATTTCAACATACCATAGGAAAAAGGACTAGAGGCCATAGGGATGGATTGAACATTATATCCTGGTGAGTGATAAAGAGACCTAAAAGGGTTTGTGTCTATAGGTTGAGTATTCACTATAGGATGGGCAGAGGTGATGATAGGCGTCTCCAACACTACAATCATTGTGGTTGAAGGTGTCGAAGGGGTATCATTAACTATATTAGGTATGGGATTCGAAGGGCTCCCAGTAGCTTGCTAACTTGATTCAGTACTCATCCTTGTACGATCACAAGTATGATAAGTGGAGGTGTGTGAACCACATTTGATAACTTTATGCCTTTTAGAAGGCAAAGACTCAAAATGCAGTGGTAACTGTAGCAAGTAGAGAGACATGCAGAGAAGTTGGTCCGGCTCCATGATGACTCAAGACTCGAGATACAAAACAAAAATCCTAAGGCCAACTAGTAATCAAAGAGAACACCAAAAATAATCAAACGACCAATATGCACACAAACAGGATAAAGTGGCTGAAAGGGGCCTCCCTCTCTAAAGTAGGTATGCCTCACCCAAGAGGGGACTGAGACTCTTCTGCTAAATATCGGAGGTAACAAAATCAGTTATAAGGGCCCTCGTGGGCTTAACAACCAGTCGGTCAGATCCCCTCGGAGAGGTAATTCTCCATAAAGGTTGTGTGTTGTTTGACCCTTATCTGACCGAGGGTACCTGCAAAATAACCCCTGCAAGTAACCTATGTGGTACCTAAGTCAAGCAACTAAGAAACCGCAATATAACCAATGCACAGGTGAACAGTCGTAAGTCAATTCCACCGTATGGGCAGGGTAACAAAGCCCAAAACCTTGAAAGCACCACCTCTCACAGAGGTAAGGGTACTAGCAAGATCCCCATATATGAATAGATCCCCATAAATATATATGACGCTAAGAAGGTATCGGGGGATATCCCTTCAACCAACCTCACACGACCTCATGCTTAACTCTGGTGTAAGCGGAGCCTCTTGATATTACCGATTATACAATGGATTTCTCCACTCCCTTAGTCAGACACATGTTGGATCAGGTTTTCATTGATGCCAATGGTTTGATTGATTGATGTCATTAATTGATGTCAAGTGATTGATTGATGCCAAAGGATTGATTGATTTATGATTGATGTAATGTAATATGTATTGTCCTTGATGAGAATGCATAGATGAAGATGGAACAATGAGTTATCATTGATATGATGGATCAATGAGTTGTCATTGATACATGATGCATAGTTGATGTATATGATGCAGTAGTGGATTGATGTATAGATGAATCATTATTTTCTTATCATGATTGATAAGGTACACAAATGGATGAACTCCAAAGTGGTCCCCTTATGGTGAAAGCTCTCACAGGAAGACGCTTTGCGGATTGAGTTATTCTAGAAGAATGGTTGGAGGACCCATGCTTGTATGTGGAATAATGAGATGAAGATCATTGAATTTGTTGGTGAAACTATCCTAGATGGATAGTACTTGTCACGCCATTTTCGGTGGTATGTGGAATGTCACATAACTCCTCACTGTTTGAGAGTTATGGCCTTACAAAATTGAAGGACCCCCGTATGTTGGCTTGAAGCCCCAAAAGATCAAAGAAGTCAAAGTGATTGAAAAGAAGAAATCATTATTTAAATGATAAAGTAAAGTGACAAAGTCAAGTTGGATTATTTAAATAATAAAGAGAAGTGACAAAAACGAGAAATGATAAAGTAAGGTGACAAAATCAAGAAGGAATATTTAAATGATAATGTATTGGAGAACTTTCTATTTATGGAAAGTTGTTAACCCTAAAATAAGGAAAATAGGTTAAGTGACCTAGAGGATAAAAGTATAAATAAGATAGCAATGGTCTCTTGCAAAATATCCTTTGTGTGGATCAATGGAGAGCTTCTTGTGAGAATATCTTTTGGAGTATTGATGGAGAGATTTTTGTGAGAGCTTCTTGTGAGAGCATATTTGGTGTGGATCTCTTGAGCATGATTGAAGATCTATTCTGAGAAAGAGAGTGTGAGGAGGATCTCATGGATGCATCAAAGTTTCGGCAATATCGGAGATCTTGACGGAAAAAGTCTTGGAGCTTCAAAAACCCTAGTTTTTGAGGTGTACGCGGGTTGTAATGGGACAGAGCGCATACATACGCGGGTTGTATGAGGACAAGGCGCGTACAGTGGATAAAATCATGGAGATTTGTGTTTGAGATGATGATTGGTTGTTGAAGATTGTGGCAGGTTCCAGATATGCATTCTGTGGGCTCAGATCTGTCACGAGACTATGGTATGGTTACATTATTGTCTTGATGGATATTGTTGTTTGTTGTGTTGTGAATGCTTAAGGCATTCTTGGTATGGTTCTTGTGATGTGGTTTATGTTGGTTAATGGAGTAAGCAGTACTCCTGTGATTCAATTATGAGATGATTGTTATGGTATACTAGTTGCTTATACATGATTGAGTTAGCATTCATATTGATTGGTTGTGGAGCATGGGTAAGTTGTTGGAAAGCTTGGATGTGTTGTGACTAGTTGGTGGTCAGATTGGACAGTGAGAGATAGAAGAGAATGATAAATTGGTTGCAGAGGATCTGAGTTGATCTTGAAGGATAAACCCTAATATCTTAGAAGGTATATGCAGGTTGTTGTATACACTGGCCACGTGCATACGTGGGCTGTAGTGAGCCAGGGCGTGTACACACACAGGCTGCACTACTAGCAGGTTGCATACCTGTTGTAAATTGATATTTGTTGAGGATTGTTGCCTCATCTCAGTTGGTTTTGAGGATGTAAGTTGAGTCTGGCATCATAGAGCTGGTGCTCTTGTAGAGTCCTACTCTATTCAGTTGTTGTTGAAAAACCCCATGATTGTAGTCTGTAATAAAAAGAAAATTGTACATACATCTTGTGTTATTTTTGTTTCTTATGGTAATGACTTATTGATGATCTATGATGTGATATATGTTGTTGATATATGTTCACATTTAATTGGTTATAAATGACATCAATGAGTAAATGTTGAATGCTAACTAATGAGTTTTGTGTAAGAGGGAAGTTTTGGGAGAAAGATCCCCACACTCATTCACCCCCACTCTAAGTGTGGTAGGTGTGTCCAACAACACATATGTTGATTTAATAGCCTTGGAGAAGTTTACTCACAAAATCCTATTCCAAAGCTCTAAATCTTAAGCTAGTTTGTGCACCCTAGAAAAATAAAATCGTTACTAATCAATTTTAAATTATTGTGTTACTTTTAGTGGCCTTGCTTACTCAAAAAGGTGCGGTCGTGAAACTAGTGATGTTATGACTCAGTAAGTAAAATAAATGAATATGAATACAATGCAAAGTCCTAACTTCAATTCTCAATAAATGATATGCTTTTCAAAACGCAATTCTCAATTCAGTTATGCAATTGTAAAATAAAATGCATTTTTTCTTTACATGTACTAAGATCAATGATAAAGACTCAAAAGATCAAAAGCCAACAATGTAAAATGCCTAATATTTTTGTATTTTCAATATAAGAGAATGAAAATGCAAGTTCTGAACAACAACTTGATATAAAACCTCTACTGTATGTAAACAGAGACAAAACAAGTAAGATATCAAGAAGAAAACACCTAGCCCAAGATGCAAGGACAATCAAATGAAAAGGATGATGAGAAAGGCACCGCCCAAAAATTCAACCAAAGAAAGGTTTCTTGTCATTCCACATACACTTATCAGTCATAACAGAGACCCAAGAAGACTCAGCAATCATCAAAACCCACCCAACAACCAAGCAATAAAGGGTGATGTACGTAATTGTTCAGGGGAAAATCACGTATATACACTTCTTGCAAAAGGACAAAACGTGTATGTACGTGATTGTCAGGTAAAAACCCGCGTATATGTGTCAAAGCACAGCCAGGATAAGGAGAAAGCTAAGAAACTCAAACCCAGAATGAACAGAGGCTGTCAAGGAGTCATACGACAAGAAAATCAATATAAACGAGATAAATCTAAGGAGAAAAACACTCCAAACCCTGAAAAAGAAGATTATATCCCCAATATGATCGCCAATTTTGTTACGAGGAAAATCTCTCTATGGCTAGGGGTAAACCACAACAGACGGAAATGACTGCAGAAATCAACTCTAATCTCAGGTATGTTATATAAACAAATATTCTAACAAGACAAGATAAAAGGCCTACCTTGTCTAGACATTCGATGAAGCCCACTGTTGAGCACTTGACTCAAAGCAATACACCTGCAACTTGTCCTCAACAACCAAGAAATGTAAGCATATGGTGATAATATATGATGTTAGCACATTCAATAGCATAATCCATCAACATTCATAACAAATAAACCCATGGAATAACAGTTCAAAAATTTGCAAGATATTAATTGGATGAGAAAAGAGTGTTTCTATTAAAATGTAATCAGCAGAAGTGAATGAATTACAAACTTATGTGTCGGCACGATTCGAAACCGAGAAACTAAGTTCCTTCCAATTGGGCCTCCACCATGTCAATCCTCCACCAAAAGCGAGCTCATATAAGAGAGACAATGAGGTTCTCAATCAAGTAGGGAAGAGCTCGATGGTTAAACAATGTGTTCAAACTTAAAAGGACAAAGGGATGCAGACTCAATATGAAGTGAATAATTTCTCCAGAGTAACTTTGCTCTCAAAGTTAAATTCTTCTCCTCTTTTCCATAGCTCGGATTTGGCCTATTTGTAACCTTCAAGTGGAACTGAAGAGTCGAGTTGGAACATTTCCAGTATATGGAAAGCCAAGGATCATAGATCTTGTGGCGTGACATGGAAACCCGACACCATTTTTTAATTTTGGGCACAAATCCTGATGTACGCGGGTTGTAGTGGTGCAACCTATGTATACGCATGTTGTACTATAGGTAGGGCACATATATGTGGAAAAATAATGTTTTTAGCTCTGGGACTTGCAAAAAGGGATTTCAAGTCTGCATAGGGAAATGGAAAAAGGCCTTATGTGCAAGTTTGCATAGGGTGAGGCAAATCTTGCAATAACAAATGGTTATTCTTAATGGAATCCTTCTTCTCCAACTCTTTCTCTCTTTCTCATATTTTTGTGGTGTATTCATCTTATGGATTTTCATCAATGCTCTTGTGATTAATTTCATGGCATATTTGCATGTTTTCTCTCCTCCTCTCTCGGCATTCAAGCCTTCTGGTTCTCATCCCTCAAGATCTGGATCAAATAGCAAGATAATATAGCTTCCATTTTCTAGCCTCTTAAAATAAACACAGTGATCATAATGACATCTACTATATCCTTATTCTGTCATAAACCTATAAAATTTAAAATACCACTACCTTGAGCTTGCTTTAGGCCATGCAAGCTATTTTTCAACCTGCATACCAAATTCTCCTTCCATTTGACCTCATACCCCTATGGTTGTTGCATATAAATCTTTTCCTCCAAATCCCCATGGAGAAAAGTTGTTTTTACATCTAACTGTTCAAGATTCAAATCTTCTACAGCCACAAGACTTAAAATAGTCCTAATTGAAGTCATTTTAACAACACGAGAAAATGTTTCATCAAAATCTATACATTTATTCTATGAAAACCCCTTTACAACAAGTCTGGCCTTATACCGCTTTTTGCCTCCATCTTCTTCCTTCAACCTGTAAACCCATTTATTCTACAATGCTCTTTTTCCTGCAAGCAACTGAACCAAGTCCTGAGTCTAGTTATTTACCAAGGAGTCCATTTCCTCTTTCATGCCTTGCTCCCACTTCTTTTTAGTGTCTACCTGCATTGCCTCTTCATAACTTTCTGGTTCACCAGAATTAGTCAACAATAAATAATACAATGAAGGAGAGTATCATTCAGGGAGTCTACTTAACCTGGTAGATCTTCTAACAACACTTGCAAGAGTTTGAGGTACCCACTGCTCCTGTTGTATGCATTTTTATTTTCTTATACCTTTGGAATTTCATTTTCTTTGATTTCATCAAGCACTGTGTATTTTGTGTTTTCCTTTTCCCGTTTCTTTCCCTGCAACTGGTCTTTGTACATGACCTTTTCATTGAATACCACATCTCTACTCCTAATGATTTTATGATTTTCATAATCCCATAAGAAATAACCAAAATCATTAAAACCATATCCAATAAAGGTACACTTCTTGGATTTTACCTCAAGCTTTGTTCTATTTTCTCTATCAATATGGACAAATGCTTTACAATTGAAAGTCTTCATAAATGAGTAGTTTACCTTTTTACTTGTCCATTCCTCCTCTAGAATGCCACCATCCAAAGAGTTTGAAGGCCCTATGTTTATTAAGTAAAATATAGTATCTACAACATCTACCCAAAACTGTAAGGACAACCCAGCATGCAATCTCATACTCCTTGCACGTTCCATGATTGTCATGTTCATCCTTTCTGACACACCATTTTCTTGTGGTGTTCCTGGAAATGTATTCTCTCTATGAATCCCATGGCATGAATAGTAATCATCAAACTCCTTGCTACAGTATACACCTCCATTGTCTGATATGAGACACTTCAACCTTTTTCCTATCTCATTCTCAACCAAAGCTTTCCATTTCTTAAAAGGGTCAAAAACATCAATTTTTTTTTGAATGCCATAAACCCAAGTTTTTCTAGTTGCATCATCAATAAAAGTAACATAATAACGAGAGCCACCAACATATGATACCTGAGTTGGTCCCCATACATCTGTATGCACAAGCTCTAACTTTTCACTCTTCTTTTCCTTTCTTACTCTGAGAAATCTGACTCTCTTATGTTTTCCATAAACACAGTCCTAACAAAAATCCAAATAAACTTGTTTGAGATCTGGCAGCAAATTCTTTTTGTGAAGTATCTGCGTCCCTTTCTCACTCATGTGTCCAAGCCTATGATGCCACAATGTTGAATCTACTCCCATAGAATCTAAAGAGATATAAGAGTTAGCATTACCAATACATGAATACAATGTACCTACCTTCTCTCCTTTTGTCATTACCAATGATCCTTTAGTGACCTTCCATGCCTTATCTATAAATGCAGATATACAACCTTCACTTGCCAAATGCCCAGTTGAAACTAGATTTCTTCTCAGATCCTGTATATGTCTCACCTCTTTTAGTAGCCATTGGTTTCTATTCGTTTGCTTTATTTGTACCTTACATATTCCAACAATTTGACATGTCTCATCATCACCCAAATAAACCTGTCTAAAATCACCTTGAACATAATCTTGGAAATATTTCCTAAGGGGTATGGCATGAAATGAAGCCCCTAAATTTACTACCCAAGATTTAGTAATATTATCTAAATAAAGAATCAAAGCATCTTGTAACACATCTTCGTTACATTTCCTTCCTAATTTTTCTCCTCATGTCCATCTCTTTTTTTCTTTAGAGCTATGCAATCTTTCTTCATATGTCCCTTCTTCCCACAATTCCTGCATTCTATCTTTCCTTGTCTAGATTTGGATATGCCCTTCATATAATTCTCATGGTTCCTTGAGCTCTTTCATTTTCCGTTTTGTCTTCCCGTATTCTCCACGATCAACGCATTACCTGATGTCTCACCTGTGATTTTTCGTCGCATTTCCTTACTAAGGATAACACCAACAACATCATCAAATTTCATAGTGTTTGAACCAGAGACAAAGTTACTTACAACCATGACCAAGACATTCCAGCTTTTTGGCAATGAGCATAAGATTAGAATGGCCCTAACCTCTTTGTCAAATTTCACTCCTACAGAACTTAGTTGATTAGTAACAGCGTATTGAATTCATTTAAATGGTTGGCAATAAACCCACCTTCTAACATATTCATGTTAAATAATATATTCATTAGAAATGTCTGCTTGTTGGAAATACAAGGGTTTTCATATAGTTTAGTCAATTCCTCCATTAGATCCCCCATTGTCTTTTCTTTAAAAATATTGAAATCCAATGACATTGCCAGGCATAGCCGTAACATTCCTAGTGCCTTTTTGTCAAGAACCTATCATTCTTCATCCTTCATGCTTGTCAGGTTGTTTTCTTTTCTACTTAGCGAGTAATGTAAAGATCTTTACATTATAGTTAATCTTCCATAATTGGTAGTTTGGCCATTAAATTTCTTGACCCTAAACTTTCCATCTTTTAGTCATTGCTCCCACTTGAAACATGAACCCTCTTTTCCTACAATTTGCCTTTAAACTTTGATATCAATTGTTAGAAAAAAGGATCATAGATCAATAAAATAAAAAATAAAAGCGATGTGAAAATAAATAAAGATACACAATACAGGGGCTAAATATTTCACGTGGTTCACCCAATGTGAGCCAGCTACGTCCACCGAAGAAGTAATGAGTCTTGCTTTATTATTTAGTAAATGAAGGGATACAACCAACTTCCTCTTCCTTGGTCTCACTCTCTGGAGATACAACATTCACTCACTCACATACACGGCCACAATACAATACCTAAATACACAAAAGAGGGTTGCCTTCTAGAGAAAAAATCTCTAACATGACTTCTACTTTCATATATGTGACCTTATAATGAACAATCCATATTAACCTCTGAGAAATTACAATATTTTACAAAGGAAATTTTTCCAAAATTCTTCTCTTAGGGGAGCGTGCCCCAAACCCTACCAAGGGGCGCTTCAAAATTTCTCGTTGTCCTCTCCTGGACCATCAGAGTGAGAGATGTGGGGAGAGAATCAATAAATGGTGTCAGGGTTTGTATGAATTGAAACAAGACTTCTAAATCAAGAAGATAATGAGGATCCACAACCAACAAAGATCATTCAAGTCAATAAATGGTATCCGAACATGGTCGAAACAAGACTTCTAAATCAAGAAGATAATGAGGCTCCACAACCAACAAAAGATTATTCTCATATAAATGGATTAGGGATGCAAAAAATGCAATAATGTATACAATTCAAATGGAATTAAAGGAATCAAAAGAAAATGTCTCCAAATTGAAAAAGGATAATGAAGATTCTAAGAAAATATTACAAAGAAAAACGATGAGTTTGTCAAGATGTAATCCCTTAATGAATCACTCGTTAAGGAGGTTAAAAACTTAAAGCAAGGAAAGAGTAGCAAAGAAAAGTGGAAAAAGGATGATTCAAGGGAATAATTCAAAAAAAGAAGAAGAGATATGTAGATTATGAAATCATAATAAAAAAAATATTGGATGAGGTTAATAGATTGAAAGAAGAAAAGAAGAATGATCAAAATCAAGAAGAAATAAGAATCTTGGATGAAGAAACTACCAAATGACTTGAAGAGGAAATTTGTAAGAAGGTTGAGGAATCCCTAAATACTGATGAGGTAAAATCGAAAATGCAATCCAAAACTGAAGAAGGATGTCAGAAATTGATAAATAGGGTGACATTGCAACTTCAAAAGGAGAAAGAAGACAAGATTCAAGAAGGTCACTAGAAGATAGTTGAAGAAATTTCATATAAAGGAGGTACATTCCAAATATGATGGTATTATCTCCAAGGCTAGAGTAATCAAAGGTGAAGCAAAGAGGATAGAGGATTCCATTGTCTCTAAAAAGAAGATAGATTAAATGTGTGTGCAGAATGAAGAAAAATTGTCAAATGGGAAACCATATCGACACCCTCATTATCAAGAAAGATTTCAAGGAAGACAAGAAGATCAATATCAACATTATCGAGAAAGAAGATGGAATAATCATCAATATTCATGGAACATGGCATCACAAAATCATTATTCAACAAGATATTATCATAGACCAACATCTACTACAAATTGGAGAAGCTTTGACAACAATACATGGAATCAAGGGAAAGAAAATTATGTAACAACTAGCCACCAAGGATTACGACCGAAAAGAATTGTTTTGGATGGATGGATCATCATCAATGGAAAGAAGAAAGTAGGAACATAAGAAAACCATATTACTTGGTTTCATCACATGTGAAGCCTTTAATTGCAAAGCGTTCAGGATAAATCTTTTTGGAGGGTACTATGTTATGACCCAAAGGGGGAATATAAAGGGTTAATTGTATATTATATGACCCCAAGGCAGGGCATATATGGGGATAAATGTACATGTAAGGTGTAAATGTATATGTAATAGGGTCGGCCTTGTTGAGTAAAAGAAATGAAATTCCTCCTCACAACATTTTTTCGAATCTTGTTTGTCCAAGACAAGATATGAGGTATTATCACCCTAATTTATAGGATTATTGTAAGTTCAATTAACCTTCAAGTTATTTGACTTAAAGACCAATTGTTGTTTTAAATTTATTTGTCAAATGGAAAATGAAATAAAGAAGTCTGATTTTTTGTTATAAAATAATTTAAACAATAAGCAAAATTACATAATGTGATAGGAATAAGAGAGACCAAGACAGTCGCAAAACCATCAATGATTTTATTCATTCATTCAGTTTGTAACAGCTAATACACTTCACAGACTTTCAAAGTATGGACCAAATGAAAGTCTAGAAACCTAAGGTAACATACACATAGACCATTGGTGCCTTCAAATCAGACCAAGAATGATAAGGTAACAACCACAGCTTGCACTTTGTTATGACTCTGCACAAGAATCCTATTTAGTACAGAGAAACTAATCCAGAAAACAAAAGAAGTATGCAGACTATCAAACAAACAATCAACCTAGAAGCATATCAGAATTCAATGCTACCTGGTCCTGGATTTTCATCACCTTCAACAGAACCTGCTATCACAAGAAGTTTCTTAGCTTAGAAATCATATATGAATGAAGTAGTAATGAAATCTCACTTGGAAGTAAGAACAGAACTTATCAGAGCAATGTGTTCTCCCGCTACTTTGTTCAACTTACTCCTTTAAATATCTCCAGAGTAGTTGAATCATTCAACCACTTTTAGTTACTCATCAACTAACCATTAGTTAGTTAATACGAAAGTTGTCAAGTAAATTAATAAATAGTAATAATAATATGATAAGGGTACTAAATAATACTAAGAAGTGGGAACCCCCTAATAGACTTTAAAGAATAAATAACCCATTTTCTCCTTGTATCTTCCACCTTAAATGCTTTAACACATCACTTGCCATATCATAAAACCCATCTCATTATCATGCACAAAACAAATCATTCATGTGATTTCCTTTGTCACTCCAGGTGGCAATATTTAAATTTACCAAAATTTATTCATCATAAAAAAAACTATGTCTAAGCATGAGGCATATAATATCCAAAACTGTCAAATAGAAACACAAGTTGTCCCACATGAAATTGTCCAAATTAAAGTGCAAGATAAGTTCATATACAAGTGTCGAATAGTTCAAAATGATCATGAAAAATCATATTTACTGTGAGAGGTTTCCCCTCTCTTGTTATGACTGCTCTCAGCCCCTTCAATCTTCCCAATAGATGAACCTGCCTTAGCAGATTTTTGATCATTTTTTTGCATGTGGGAGGTAACTGACAAAGAGGATTTTTGTGATGACTCTGACTTGGCTACTACTTTCTCTTTCTTAGGATTACTTTCAAGTTCGGCGATTTTGACCTTATGATGTGCATAGGAATCTTGGGACCGAGGATGAAAATTGGAATGTTGGTGAGGTGGTGGTGGAAATGAACCAGTAGGCCAAGCATGGAAAGGAGGTTGTTGGGGTTAGTTAACATTCGACCAACCTTGTGAATGTCTAGAAGGAGGGTGCACAACATCTTGCCATCCATCTCGCTCAGGCACAACTAAAAAAGCAGAATGGCGATTTGGGACTAGTATACCAATGCTACGTTGAGAATTCTCAGGAATAGGTGAAGGCTTGTAGGCTTGTTGACCGGCCAAATTTAGGAGACCTGTTTGCAACAACTGGTTAAATTCCTCCAAACCTGCATCAAAATGAATAGAAAATCTAGGCCTTTTATTTCCCCTATGTCAAGGGCCTAATCCTCTACCCCTATTGTTACCTCTTTTGCAATGGCTTCCCCTACTAAAAAATCTCATGCTAACCCATAATTTACACACATCAGAACCAGAGCAAGACATAATCCATCATCTAAATTTTTTGCAGAAAAAAATAGTTTAAGCCTGGCTCTATACCTAATAATACATATGCAAGCAATCATCATGCATTCCATGTTCTTAAAGCTAGCAATCACTTAGAACAAGGATTTTGAAAGGGATTTGGGATTAAATGATGGGATTTGTAATGAGCAAAAATGGTAAGTATGACATACATGTAAAATGGATTGTTCTCTTCCATGGCCATCTTTTAAAACGCCTCATCAACTCTTAATCATATCATTTTAGCTAGAAAACATACTTAAACCTGAACAAGTTAATATCTCTCTTTTGATCCATTTAATTATGTAATTACATAACTATAATTAAGCATGGGGATAAAAGGGAAATTTGGGAAAATGAAGTGGGATTGTAGTGAGCAAAAAATGGTAAGTATGAAAGGGAATGCAAAAATGGACATGCTTATAATTACAATTTCCTCCATAGTTACTTCATTCTTCCAAACATTTCTTGTAATTAAAATACATAGAATCATTATACAACCATAGTGTTCAGGGTTAAGTTCATTGATTCTCCAAAAGCCCAAACAATTTATAAAATCCTATTTGAAGAAAATCCCATAACAGTCTCATCTTTAACTCATTGTTGGATGCAAATACCCTTAAATCCAAATCAATCAAATTTATATGCCAATTTATTATATTTCTTGCCCTATATTCCCATGCAACCATCTCCTATTACCATCTGAAAACCAAAATCGACAACCAACAACTACACAACTTAAATGAGACATCAAAGGAACAGTTCATACCAATGTCGATCAAGCTTATGAAATTCAACCAATTGACCATATTCTTTTTTTTGCAGTGCACAAATGATCCATAATATGAATCAATGTATAACAAAATCTGAAGACTAAACTATGCGACCCATTTTACACAGGGATGATAAAAACGCACAACTTCCAACTAGATTGACCTACCATTATTGTGGTAAACTTGTGGCATCATCGAAACCAAAATAACAAGTGACTTCTCATAAAAAAAATCTCTACAACGATGAAGGATGAGTCGACCCCAAAACTCAATGGTAAACCTTTGGCTAACATTTAAATTAAAAGTTAGAATACCATCCAATCATGCTAGAGTTGTTGTAAGGGTTTGCATGTAAAAAAAGGTAAGGTTTCAAAAGCCTTGTTAGTCCTGCAACACAATTCGACCACACCATTAATCCTAAGACTTAATGGGTGATTTTAAAACAACAATTCGACTTCAAAATTCTGGTGCGACCCCAAACAAATGTATGTTCACTATAACGTTGTGTTTTTTTTTTACTTTGTTTTGTCGAAACTTATCAACCAAGTCAAATTAGCGAGTTTTTTCTTTTTTTTAACAAGACTTGTGACTGTTACAGATCATAGAATAAGAGAGAACAAATGCTGACAAAAAGAGGGTTTCGACCTTCACTTGACTTTAGCTCAACTGGGTTTGTTGGGTCCTTGTTAAACTTCATGACACTCACAAAGTTCCCATGGAAACCATTGCAAAGTGATTTTGTGATATATAAAACCCACAATAATGACTCTGACATTATCAGGCCAACAAACTCCAGAGGCGACCATAATCAACCAACCAGACTGTGAAATAAGTAACACAACAATGAAACAACCATGATTCAAAACATTTAACTCTTAAGCCCACATGATTTTCAAACACAAGATTAAGCAAACAAATTTTCAAGCATAGTATGCAATTATAGTGCCAAGCATAAACTATGTAGAAAAAAAAACACATTAGATGAGAGAGAATCAAAACCTTGGTACCTATCGTCATGTAGGTTAAAAGGGTGCCTCCGAGCAGTTTCAGCAATTACCAACCAGCTTCCTCCAAAACCAAATGATACGAATGCCAAAACCCAAGATGGTATACCAACAATGTTGGTGGTGCATTAACTTAGTTGGTCACGTCGTGTTGGGGTGATGACCAACATTAAACATCCACTAAACCCAAGACAAGCCAAGTCAAAACCCTACACAATCGTTAAATGCCAAGTAATTGCCAGCTCCTCAAAAATCACATGCCTTCGTCTGGTCATTAATAATATTGATATCATCATTGTCAATGTTTATATACAAAGTATCATAAATGCATTTCCTCTATAATATATATCCCATATGTGTCGAGTCTTACAAAGTTTCACCATTTATCACTTTGAATCAACACGACCAGTTACAACAATGTGAATATTACCATGCTCTTATAACTTGTATCATATGTATTGAACCATGCATATACGAACAATGAAAAATGCATGAATGATATGTTATGAGTATATGTATAAAAACTATCCTTTTTTTTTAAATAACAAGTCATAACCATGGGTTTGCAATAAACTCATCAAATACATTAGGTTAAGCTAATAGGTGAATATGATATCGACGAATAGACCAGAAGCTTTAACACCCATTTTTATTTTATTTTAAACCTAAATTGTCAATCGTGACAACCATGAACCCATGTCAAGAAAATTTAATCATCACTTGAACTAAACTATTACCATTACTCATATCACATCAGCATTCTCAAATATGCATGTGATCCATTGAAATCAAAGACATCCTTCGACAACACTTGAATCAATTGCCCTTTCCTCCAAGTTTATTTTATTAACACTATATATATATATATATTATTTAGAGATCATGTATTCATTATTGTAGACGTGTGAATTGTGATGTATAAATGTATTTGATTATTTGAAGGAGGTTCTCCTGTTCTTTAAGGAGTTATTATATGACTTATCTATCTTGGAGTTGTGCTCCAAGCTCACATTTTGTACATGGTGTGTACTTATGTTCTCTTGTGATATTTTAAGCATTTGGATCATTACAAGGGATGTGAGGGAAATCACATATATAGGGATAGCCCTCACAAAGGAGAAAGAATGAGAATCGTCCACAACATTCAAGAGGCTGAAATAGTGGAAGACATGGGAGGAAACATGCTAAGGATTTATGCAGCCTTAGACAACAAGCAAGTGAAATATCAACACCCATGGTTGAAGTGGAAGGTAATATTGATAACCAAACCATAGCAATTTTAATTGATTATGGAGCTAGCCATAGTTACATAAACTTTAACATTGTTGAAAGATTTCACTTGCAAAGGAGTAAGCATAAGAAATCTTGGTTAGTTCAATTAGTCATAGGGGCTAAGAGGACTCTAACAAACAAATGGGATGCCTTGTTGAGAAAAAGTTATGAGGAACCTCACTCCAACATTTTTGAATCTTTCTTGGGTAGGCTAAGATAGTTGGGATTATCACATGGGGTTTATAACCTTAGAAAAAATTATCAATTAATTCTCAAGTATATGTACAAGGAACCAATGTTGTCCATTTTTATAATTAAACTGTGAAAAAGAAGAAAGTAAAAATGTATATATATGTACTATGTTTGAGAATTAAGGAACAAATGAAACACATATTTGAAAGTAATATCAGAGAATACACTTGTGAGATCAAAATCAACAAATCAATTTTATTGATTTCACTCCAAGTTACAATCATAACCTTCTTTTCAAACCCCTGTGAGGGTAAGGACCAAGACCAAATTTAGAGATCTTCGATGGGCACCACACAAAAAAAATGTGACAACAAGTGAAGACTGAGATTAGAAATCGAGATCAGCTTAGCCACAGAAGTATCATTTACTGAATCGACAAAATATTCTCTATCAGTAATGAAAACTAATTCATGAACAGATCAAAATACACAAACTGCCAAGATCAAATGATTAACCTTTCTAGACTAAGTTGTTGAATTATGTAGAGGAATCCATGACATATCACCCGAAATTAATGCCCCTATTCACTTGACTTTAGATCAAATGATTAACCTTTCAGTAGAGGAAGCCATGACAGATCGTGCATTGGCACAGAGGATCAAAGACACATATTGCGATGTAGAAAAAGGGACGCGATGCTACAAGGTAGCTTCCATCCAGAATGGCGCAGTGCGCTTGGCCTGTCAGTTGATCACAGAAAATCTGGTGAGAAAGAACAGACCTACGCAGGTCACAAGGTTTGTTGTGGACCTCGCAGGGAAGTGCGTAGAAGGATTACAGATGAACTGGGCAAAGTACCTAGTCAACCAATTGGAATTGGATTGTCGCGAAGCTCAGGATCAGGGTTATGAGTTTCACTTTAGCTAGCTTCTGATACTTTAGCGTTTATTTCTTGGGAGATACCGGAAGGTGCGACCTTCACGGACATTGAGTCATTCGAGTCGCTCGCTGCGAAGTTCACCACGCTCTGGTAATTGAGCGATATGAGAAAATAGTGGCAGTCAAACGCAATATTCCACATGTACTATCTCCAGTTGAAAAGGGCCATTGAAATTGTTCCTCGCATGACACTAAACAACCTACACCGATTCATACCTCTCATGAAGTTCCACGCAGATCGACATTTTACTTACATAACTGCGCCCGTTGACAAGCATAAAGAAGAGATTTATTCATACTATAAGCTCATAGAGGAGGACCTCGAAGAGATAAATAAGGATTGGTCTGCGGAGCTCCTTATCCCTGCTGACCCCACAGAAATGTATGATCCCGAACAAATTGGCAGCTCAGAGGCCACTCGCGAAGTACAGGATACACCTGGAACCAGCAGAAGGAAAAAGACAAAGGACATTCAACAACTGAGCAGTACCTCAAAAGAAACTGCTTCAGACTCACCTAGAGGAGGAGGCGATGACAAAGTAGATAAAGAAAAGACCAATGGAAAATATGATCAGCAGAAGCGAGGCGAAGTAACATCGCCTAAAGATCCTGTTGATGAGACCGATCCCTCTAATAAAAGGAAGGTTTCCCCCACGAAACCTACTTCCCGAAAGAAATCCAAAGCCACTAGGACTAAGTTGAAGATGGTGCTCACGCTCGATGACTTCAACTTCATCATCGCAATTGTATTAGATGCCTCACATGACATCTTGCAGAAACATGAAGCCAATCAAGAGGAGATGTAAGATAGAATCGAGGTTGAACTCAAAGGGGTACAACAAGCTCTTCACTCCAGTCGTGCAATGTCCACTGCGACCCCACCATCAGAAGCACCAGAGTTGGGAGATGAGCCTACCCAACTCCGTAGACTAGCTGATGTGACCGAAGCTCACCTTCATCGTGCACAGGAAGAAACATAACAGGCCATAGAGGCCCTAAAGCAAGTGTAAGAAGTAGTCATAGAGCAACGTCGAGTTGCGCAGCAGGAGAAGGATGATCTCCAAACAAAGTTTGAAGAGGAGAAAGCACAGATCCAGCAAGAGAAAGAGCAGTTGCTCGCAGAGCAGCTCGGAGTCAAAGAAGCAGTCAACAAAGCATTTCGCTTTGTGACAGGCTTAGAGCAAAAGGCGGAAGAACCAGTGGAGCAGCAAGTAACGAAGCTTGCCGAAGCCATTCAATGGCTTTAAAAGAGAATATCATACTTATAACTACAAGCAATGCTAAATACCCCGCAGGATGTTCAAGATCAAAGAGAATCAACTGCTCGAAGCACAGTTGATAGAATCAAGGCCCTCACCATGGAATGTAAACAACTAAGTGATCACAATGCTCAGACTTATGAGCAACTCACTCAAGATCCTAAATTGAAGGCACTAGAGTCATAGCTCCAGGAGGCAAAGCTACAAGCAAAAATAGTGCAAGTGTAGTTGAAGCCCCTATTAGTAGTCGAGAGGATGAAGCGATCCCAAGAACAATGCACTGCTCAAAAGTAGGTCCACACCATTCAGAGCAAAGTCATGGAAGTGACTCAGAGGCTCCAACCAATACAGGACGAGGCTTGCCAACTGTTCGCAAATATTGAAGGTCAAGGAGAAGAACTGGAGCAAGTCGTCACTGTAGTTGAACAACACTTAGAGGGACATGTCAATGAAGCAATTCTACAAGAGTTCGTCGAGCAGGAGGCCTTGGCGCAGCAACAGGTTGAAGCAGCTCGAGCCAAGCTCGAGGCTTTTGAAGCAGCTCGAGCCAAGCTCGAGGCTTTTGAAGCAGAGCTACCCAGATCAGAGTGACTCAGGATGTCACAGGTGAGTGTTGGGGGCTTGTTGGTCCTTGACCAAGTTTTGAGGACCCTTGGTCATGTTTGACCTGTCTTTGGGACTTCGATAGGCTGTCGAAGATGGAGCGCAAGTTGAAGCAAGGATCATAGAATCTCGTCCCCTTGTTAGGGATTTTTGGGTTTTGGGCTTATGTAACAGGTTCGGGATATCGGCCCATGGGTTTTTACCCATGTTAGGTCCATTTTTTAATGTATAAATAAATAGTTAGGCAGAGTAAATTAGAGATCCATTAGGGGGATCTGTGTGATCAACTCGACTTTGTGCATACTGTGTGTCGAGAACTTGCAGAGCTAAGTGCAAGTAATTGTAAGAAGGATTTGTGCATTGTAAGAAGGCTTTGTGTTGTAACCTAGCTCGGGAAGGAGGATCTAGCGAAGTTTGCACAAATATCTTGTCCTCTGCGGAGTAGGATCTCAAGGCTCTGTGCATGTGGAAGATTGACAGAAGATAATAGAAGAGAAGAAGAGTTGGTGGACGTAGCCCCAGGGTGGGGGTGAACCACGTATATCATGTGTTGTTGTTCTCTATGTGATGTGTTGATCTGTTTACTTGCTTAAGTACTTGATATAGATGAATGATAGATAGATTTTTTGATGCTTTGTGCTTATTAATATGGATGAATTCTAGATCTACCCTATGTGAATGTGCTTAGTGCTTGAAATATACTAGATCTGGGTAAATACTGCGATGCTCTGTAATTAGGGTTTTATCTGCAAAGTAGATACTGGTTAAATATTGATTAACTATAACTGCTAAGTGCTCTATTAAGGTGTTACAATCACAGATCAGTGTCACAGCTAAGGTTGCATACATCTGAGTCCTGCAACCACCCCTGCCCTTACCTCGGGTGAGACTTCATCTGCTTCGCAGGTGTTGCCGAAAGGGTCGATAGTTAGGGTTTTGTTGGTGCGCTCTTGAGCGTTGAACCCTTGGTTTGCCCCTGTG
>SNQJ01S0071796.1:11421-41606 GCA_010110895.2 Picea sitchensis | reverse complement strand
CCACGTGACGTGCCACATACCACTGGAAAGAACATGATGTATACTATCCATCCATGGGTGTTGTATCTTCATGTTCATTTTCCTTCATGTCCAAATACCTTCATCAATCTTGAGGTCCAAAACCAATGACTAGGGTTGACATCAATGACAACAACCAATCTTACAACATTAACTATGACAACGAAATCAGGAGCAAACCTATGGACAAAACTTATAGTGCCCATAAAAGCTTGAATTCCTTTCTTTGATGTAGGGGCAGGGAGATCTAAGATTGTGGCAACCCTCTCAGGATATATACTTATTCCTGAATCTGAAACAATATCACTGAGAAGTTTACCTTGGGTGACATTGAAAATATACTTCGAAGGATTCAAAGAGATGCCAAATTTTCTACATCGCATGAAGACTTTTCAAAGATGATCAAAATGATTTGATCAGGTTTTGGAATAAATTGTTAAATCATCAAGATAAAGCTGAATTATCTTATCGATAAGATCATTGAAAGCTAGCTGCATAGATCTTTGAAAAGTGGCACCTACATTAGACAAGCCCAACAACATTTGTTCATAGGCAAAGGTGCCCCAGCGGGTTGTAAATGTGGTTTTATATTTATCTATTCTATTGACTTTAATTTGATTATAACCAGAAAAATCGTCAAGTAATGACGTCATTTTTATCCTGCAACTTGTTGTAAGATCATTTCCATGTTTTTTTTTGTTTTTTTTTCACAGTAATGGTTAGAGGATTTTTATATTAAAAACAGTGGACATGCCACTGGGTTCGATACAACGTTTAAGCTTTTTCTTGTAAATAGGAAAACAAATGCTTGAAAATCCTAGCATAGATCAAAGTCTGGGAACCTAAACTGTTTTGGCGAGTCTGAACGGCTTCACGTCATTACATCATTTCTAGCTTGGATGTTTTTTTTTCTTTTTCGACACCATCTGCCATTCCTTGCTTTGGTACTGAGATTGACTTTCCGTCGGGCCTAGAGAGTTTTCCTCATCAACTAGGTCTACCCAGCGTGAGTTCTATGGTTCTAGCTGGGTTGGCGACTTGGGAATGGCTTCTTCCTGAGCATTCCCTATAGCAGGGGCTTTGATTTCAGCTTCTTCTTCTTCTATCGATCATTGGACCTTGCTTTCAGAGTGCGGCTCCATTAGAGCCCCCATCCACCAAGTGGGTCTTTTGCTCTTGGACGACCTTTTTTTCCCAGGTAGTTTTTCACAGTTGAGGGCTATATGCCTCGTTTCAAAACAGTTCCTACACTTGAAACTGAGATTCTCATAGTCGAGTTTTTGGTTCCTTGAGTAGTCCTTGCCTTGAAGAATTATTTCAGTTGGGAAACCTTTGGTGCAATCCATTTCTACACAGATTCGAGTGAAGGTGGAGAGGGCTGGATTGGAATCTGGGCTTCTGCACAGGAACTTGTTGAGGCCATTACCAATAGATTGAAGCGACTCATCCCCCCCAAAATGCTAGGGTAAATACAGAAATCTCACCCAAACTGGAGCTGAAGAGATGCAGTCTATGGAAGGGTTGAAGGCAGGGGTCCATAGTTGCATGGACAAACCTGCCCTGCCCCAGAACCACATCCCATAGTTAAACACCTTGTCTCTATCATTTGTAGATTCGAAAACTACCAAAAAAAATCCCTTTGCACAGGGGCAGGTAATGATTTCTCCAGCTAAGAGCGGGTACCAGTCGGAAGAGATCCAGGAGACGAGATTCGGAAGAGTGGGCCAGAATCTGTTAAACCTGCAAACCAAAGCATGCTTTTTGTAATGATGAGCATGAGTTAGGGCTTCCTGCGAAATTTGAATGGAGACTGTCGGAGCATCAGGAACTGTTGCATGCAGCCCATACGGGCGACCCTGACGAGAGGTAAACTTAGGGGTTGTTGCCAGATTTCCCTAGCGTGAAGCCACCTCTTTGAAGGAGGGGCCCAGAGCTAGATGGAGAGGACCTAAAGTCGCTATTGATGAAGCACCAGGGAGAGCGCATCCTTGATGGGGAGAGAGAGACCTGGAAGAGGGAGATGAGGCCGAAGGAGGAGGGCTAGTAACCGCCACCGCAGCAGCACCAGGGTGGGCGTCGTTGTGCTGAGGAGAAGGTGAGGTGGAAGCCTCCATTGGTAGCTGAGGACGGACTCTGAAGCAGAGTCGGCGGGGAGAAATTCGACAACATTGAGGAGGAGGGTGGAGGGCGGCAGGGCCACAGGGCCAACGGCCTGCAAGAGAATCATGAGCGCTCGGGGACTTAAAATTTTTGTATGATCATTTCCATGTTAGGAAGTGAAAAGTTGTCTCTTACACTTACTCTATTTAAAGCACGAAAATCAACACAAAGCCTCATATGACATGTTTTCTTTCGRATGGGGAAAATATTTGATACCCATTCAGAATACTTAATTGGAAAGATTATATGAGCATTTAGGAGTTTTTCCACTTCTTTTATAATTGTAGCTTCAAGTGCAAGATTCACAGGTCTTTGTCTTTTCCTAATTGTCTTTGCCCCTTCCTTAATGGGAATGGCATGTTGTATAATATTAGGATCAAAACCATGAAGATCCTCATAAGACCAGGAAAAAACATCACGAAATTCTTGGAACAAGTCCATGAACTTCTTCTTTTCTTCGTCAGAAAATTGAGCACCTATTTTAATAATCTTTGGGGATTCAGGGGTTCCAATGTTCATGGGGATGGTATCCCCAAATTTTCTTTTAGACTCCTCTTCTTTATTATTTTCTTTATTGCTTACATCACTCGTCGAGAATGAACTCTCAAGAGGAGTTAAGCCTTTAGGAAGTTTATCTTTTTCAAGGGAAATGATCTATTTAGGCTTGTAAGGTTCACTATGTATGAAGGCACATATGCCTTCATCATCTAGAAAAACTTGTCAAGATTTTACGATATCAAGAAGATGAGGTCGATAAAGAGACATAAATGTACAATCTGGTCTCTGAGGTAACAATTTCTTTGTAGGTGAGGCTGCAAAAACAACTAACCTGTCAACCATAGAATTAAGTTCTCTTTTAATATGAGTGATGTTGAAAGACAATAGATTTGAGATTAATGCACAAACAACTTTGGTGTATCTTTTAGGTAACGTGTTTTTGGGCTTATATATTTTTCTGACTAAATTCACAACAAGTTTCGAATCACCAAAAATAGTAAGATGACCACAGCCAAGATTATAAGCATTTTCAATCCCTAACAGTAAGGCTTCAAACTCAACAACATTATTTGTACATGCAAATTATAATCTATAGGAAAAATTGTGAATTTTGCCTACAAGAGAGAAAAATATAATACATGCCTCGTTACCTTTGTTTGAACATGCATCGTCGAAGTGCATAGGCCACATGTCGTCATCATAATCAGTCATTTCAAGAAACATGTCATCTCCATCAACAAAGATCAAATAAACACTCATGTCTTCCTTAACGTAGTTTACATTAGGCCGAGGAACACTTTCAATGTAAGTGAAATCCTTCCTTCCCTTAGGACAATAAAATTCTTCCTGTTCTTAGGGATGGATAAATGTCAACCACCTAGCAATAGGTAACCATTGGTTAAGGTCTGCCAATCTCTACCCAAAATGGTTGAATAGTTACTAATAGGCATATCAATGACTTGTATGTTAAGGGTGGTTCTTATTTAAAGGTGAGCACAAAGGACTAGAGTTACATCTTTGATCTCACCTATGGTAGACTATTGTTGATTTTTATAGGAAAGCATACTCCTCACGTTTTCATTGGTACAAGAGAGGCCTAGCTCTTCCATAATAATTTTAGACATAACGCTCGGGCCAGATCCACCATCTAACAAGCAACAATGAGCTATTTTATCCATAATTTTTACAGAAATATAAAAAGGGGGATTTTTTTATAGGGTTTCTAAAAATATTTACACCTATTCTATTAACATTCGACTCATCTCCATCAAAATTTTAAGTCAAAATAACTACTATGGAAGTTTTACCTTCCATGAAACTTTTCAGATGTTGTTGTTGTTCCAGGACGGTGACCATGTCCAAAAGAGAAGCATGTGCATCTGCCTTGGTATTAGCTAATTGATTAAGGATATTATATTTGGATGGAGGGAAAGGAGTTGACACTCATTGATTGTTTGAAGATCCATCAACCTATGAGTTTGTATCTTGGGATGATGAGCTGGGAGCAAAAGTGGTTTGGGAAGAATCAACTTTACTCTTATTAGCGTAAGTTTTATTTCTAGTGTTTATCGCCATGACATCATCCTGTGGAGCCCAATCCAAGAAAACAATAGTTGCATCTAGTTTTTTGACAAAGATTCAATTTCTAACATTTCTTTTTACCTGACAGGTCGTTTCATCATGATTTTCTTCGCAAAAATTACACCATGCATGAGACTATACAACCTTTGGTTGGAAGATATTATCATTTGGGTTCTTCAAGGCTGGGTGGGAAGAAGACTCAACATGAATGGAAATTCCCTTTCACCCATAAGAAATCATTTGACTGTTCATATCTTGCATAAGTTGCATGACTGGAGACATATCAGTTTGTTTTACATAATCTCCTTTGGGGAGATCAGTAATGAAAACTAATTCATGAACAGATGAGAATACACAGACTGCTGAGATGAAATGATCAACCTTTCTAGAATAAGTTGTTGAATTATGTATCTCAATCTTTGAATCCTGCTATCTTCAATAAGACCATGCTATCAACAACAAGGTCAAGACTCTATGATAACTCATAATGAATGAAAGTAATTAATCCCACAAGTTTAAGAGCAAACCTTTATCATAAATTTATTTATTTGTTCTCTCCCCTTCTTTGTCCCTTATTTTGATAAGCTTTTATCTTTCTCAAAAGAAGTTGTGGTAGTTTCAAACTACCTTTAGTTAAGTCATAAATGACTTAATATTAGTTAGGGACAAATATTAAATAATCAAAATAATAGATAAAAGGTAAATCGATAATAACTAATAGGTGGGACCCCTAATTCCTTTACATTTTTTTTAAGTTTGATTTCCTCCTTGTCAATCCATAATTTATTTAAATAATAAATCATGTCACCTCATCAATATACACATAAGGAATCACTTTGAACAACCCCTTTTGTCTCCCAAAATTACACACACACACATCAAATAAATAAAATGTATTTGCCACTATAAAAAACAAATATTAACTAGTTGTCCAAAAATGAAGACATAGTGTCATGTTGTCCAAAAATATAAATATAGTGCCATATTGCATGTAGGAGATCAAAATGTAAATAGATTGTCCACCATATAAATGATTAAAAACCATATTTACTATGAGAAGCAATCCACTTCTTCTGACTACTTGTTTCCTTTTCTGCTTTGTTTGTTGAGTTGGCCTTCTCAGAGTGTGGCTCATTGGATACATGAGGGTGAAATTCATTGAAGGCTCAGGAGTGTTCATAAGCTTGGCAAGCATGGGAAGTGACCGATTGAGAGGAACCATTAGATGACTTAGAATGAGTGATCACTTTTTTGTCCTTGCTTGACTTAATCTTAGGGATGGCTATTTCTAGTCTCTTGATTGCATGTGAAGATTGGACAGGGGATGCAATGTGGGAAATTTGCTAGGTATGTTGGTTAATTGGAGGTGGAGGTGGAAATGGAAATGAAACTGTGGGCCAACCATCGTGATGGACTACAGGAAGATGAACAATATCTTGCAAACCATCATTGATAGGAACCTCTAGTTGGAGGGACACATGAGTTGGAATATGAACATTAGAAAAACTTGGCGAGGTTGGTAAGGAGGCCTTTCTAGTCAAGGATGTGGCTAGAACACTCCTTGAACCACTAAGTTAAAGAAATGGGCTTGAAATAGTTGATTCAATTCTTGAGGATCAACATCAAAATGTATGGTGAATTTAGGTCTTTTGTTGCCTCTTTGCCAAAAATTGTCCCGCCTCTGCCCCTATCCATGTATTGACTTCCTCTGCTGAAGAAACTCATTATCTAAAAACAAAGTTAGATCAATATATGAAACACGAAATACTAATCAACCATCAAATTACTTTGCCTAAAGACAGATTTAAAACATTGTCTCTTATCAGTCTACACACAAGCATGCATGCAATCAATCCATTACTCTACATGTATCAATCGTAATCATTATGTTGGATTTAATATACAATTATCATCATTTAGAACAGGGATAATAATGATATATGGGATGTGATTGGGTTTATAATGAATGAAAAGTGGAATGCATGAAAGGGAAACAATGGTTATTATTCTAAACAAGATCAAATCTTAACCCAAAATTAACTTTTATAATCATAGTATCATCTTCACTTAACTGTAGATTTCATCAATACTGCTCACTCTTCCAATTTAAAATTTCCTTTTGTCAATATTTCCAAATTAGAGAGTTTCTATACAAAAACAAAACATAGGAATAATAATAAAATGATTTTGGGAAAAATGAGGGCCTTATAATTTGCGTAAAGTGAAATCATGGACGGGAAATGAAAATGATCAATGTTCTTTCTGCATACAACTTATCATCCCATCAATCATCAATCATCAATCAATGAGAACAATTCTAGGACTGTAAAATAAAACTCTGTAGTTATTTTCCTTTTGATTTCTTGGAGTTCAATAAATTAACAAACGTTCCAGAGAATTCCACCCTAAAAATTCTTGTAAGAAAAAACATATATAAACTCCTTTAAATATATACACTCAAATTCTACTTTATTAAATGTATTTTATCTATAGAACTCATTTAATATCAATCAAACAACGCACATGAATGGTTTGATCAAATTGTTTGACCAATTCTCATCTTTGTGTTGCCACATACACCATTCATACATATTGTCAATTAAACAACTGTAAAAATCTAGGTGCCATCAAAGTAGGGTTTAATTTTTGAAAAATATTTACAAATGACGAGATTTATGATCAATATGTCTACCAATACGAGCCCAATAATACGATGTTGAACTACTCACATGATTGCAATCTCATCACTCAATCTTATACAACATTTCCAACTCTGACTTGTGCATAAAATTATTTGCAGAACCGAATATCAATAAGCAGGCATGAATCTCAGTCATGAAGTTGAAGAAAATGAATGTAGGGTTTCACATTTTATTCTTTAAAAATAATCAATAGCTCAAAATTATCCTTGAATCAAAAAATAAGAGCAAGTCGAGACAGAGAGGCAAGTTGAAACCTACATTTCAAATCCCTTTAAAATCATAAAATCATAACCCTATTAACTACAAGCGGACTTAAACCCATACCAACAAGAGGTGCATCAAATCAAAGCCATTTCTAAACTTATGCATATGCCCAACAATTGTCACAATGAAACCCAACTGTCATTACACAATGTGCCCAAACATTTATTTGCAATTTCCCTTTAAGCGAAGTCGAAATGATAACTCTGATAGTGCAAATTGTGTGCTTTTCATTTATTTTGTTTTAAAACTAAATCCATACCAAATGTACAAGAAACAAATGATGCACGATATTGGGATGCAAACCAAATAAAACCACATAAGCAAGACCATAATGCAATCAAGCTGTTGAGATTTTGCTTTCATACTTCATTCACAACTCTTTTTTTTAAACCCAATTGTATTGTAAGCTTGTCATGCAAAACTCAAGTCATAGATATCATTGGTGTTCAAGACCTAGTTATCGTTTGATTTCATACTAACCCAAAAACATGTAATAACTCGTCATTCATAGTCTCTTAAATATACATGCACAACACAGAGTCACACTTAAAACATACACACAATATGCAACTAGACTAGAGCTAATATTCAAAATTATCAGAGCAAAGTAACCTATTGATGCCAGAAGAGTAAAAAATGTCCATACATATCCAAGCCGACTAAGTAACCATAAAATAACAACCAAATATCGTTATCCAACCACCAACAAAGTTCCAAAACTCAAAACCCTTGGCTAACAACAACAAAGTATTTCCAAACAATGACAATGCGAAAAAGGTGGTATACCTCGGGAGGGAAAACCAAAACTCTCCTTTACTCCACATTGCCTCCACAATGGGATAGTCGAGACCTAGAGCTTACCAAATCTTCCATTAAAACCATCAACCAATCAAATTTTACACAGTGGAACACATTCAACGCCGACTCAAACTCGAAATTCAAGCTCTGTACCATGCATTAAAAACTGTTGAACTCACAATCATAACATATCCCACAACTATTTAATATACCACATTCACAAATGACATAAAGTGTCAAAGATTAATCAACCAATGATACCAACTTAACAATCAAGTAACGTGCCATATGGTATCCATATCATATATGAATTTAACTGCAAGTTGACCTCATCCATACTTGTATGCATCAACTTTGTATAATATTGAAACCTCTATATGATACCATCGTTGTCATATGTTATATATGCATATAATAAAAATTGACCATCCCTTTTGATATGTCACAAGCCTATTATAACATGTTCAAACCATTTGTAATTGTGATTAGTATGACACTTTTGCGATGGATTTCACTTTCTTTCCTTTGTATATGCAACGATTTTCTTGATGTAATGAGGAGTAGGGAAAATTGTGAACTTTCACCCAAGAACTACTCATGTATATAATACCAAATGAAATCATAGTTCCATTCAATTTTTGTGAGTTGCATTTAAAAAAAAAAGGAGTGAAATCAAATTAATATTTTTCTCTTTAAGGGGTACCACCTTTTAGTTGTATAATGTAATAATAGAATTAATATAGTGCATTGAAATATTTTTCAGGTAGGATCCTTGTTGCGCATTTTTGCATCAACACACCTAAGGGACTGAGATCATTGAAGGGGTACATTCCTTGGGTTGGATAGGTTGAGAGGAAGAGAGCTGGTGGAAAATCGAGATAGTTGTAGGAGAATGCAAGTGGATTGTGGGATTTACTGAGTTGTGAGTGGACAGTGAGAGTCCACCCTCTTTTGTGGATTGATAGCCCCAACTTGAGGGTGACTTGTTGTTGATATTTGGAACAACAAGTCTATGGTTGGGAGAAACATTCGTCCCAAGTAGCTGGTTGTACAACTAAATTAAAAGATAAGTGTTTTATTTGTTGTATGTGTTATATTTATGAGTTAAATTGTTGTGCATCCACTGTGTTTAAAAATGATTTATATGTTGTTGTATTTGAGTTTATTAGTTGCATTTCATGCTTATTTTAGAATGTTGTAGATGCATTTAATTAATGGTAAAAGACAATAGTTAAATTTGGTTGTAATTTGTAGTTAGTAATCTACAGGAAATTAGTTAGTAGTAGTTTTTTTTGTTTTTTTTTCAATGTGTTTTCCACATGTAATGGTCCTCAATTGTGATAGGGAACATTGCACTCTTTGATTGGAAATCTTGGTCAATCTGCCCAGACCACATCCCCCTTCAAGATCACTCAAAGTTACCCTCCCTCCAATCTGAATTTCTTGATTGCAATATTAAAGTCTCGATTCATCCAACTAAGTAAGATGGGGATATCGACCTCCTGAAAAATTTGATCTTAAAGAAACCTATTTTGTTTCTTCCAGGCATGCCTTAGTCCCCTTGGATGATATCTGGGCCAAAATTTAGAGGGCACATCTTTGGCCCAAAGTGGCAACCTTTTTATGATTGAATGCCCATGGCAAAATTTTAAACCGAGATCAACTCCTCCATTGAGGGTTTGAGGGTTCTAGTCTCTACATTATGTGCCAACATGCAGGGGAATCCCTTGAGCATCTCCTTAATTCTTGTTATTTTTGCAACACTCTTTGGGACCAAGGGTCCATCTCCTTTCACCAAAACAATAATTTCTTAGACTTTATTAGATGTACCATTTCCTCTCGGCGTACTCATGGTTTCCATAATTCTATCTTTAATCATATTTGGCAACTTTTCCCCGGCTTTTTCCTCTAGGAAACTTGGAAAGAAAGGAAGAAACAATTTTTTAAAAAAGAGGTTTTTCCAGTCGTGGCCATTTGGAATAAAGTGAAGTAGGACAACCTTGAAACAACTCAATTAACTCAATGGAATGTAGAAGATATTATGTGCAATGACAATGAACAACTCATTCTATCTAGCTAGATCCATTCACCCCCCATCATTTCATTCTCTTCCCCCTTGTCGTTCCAAAGTTTATTTTCCCCTTTCCTAGTCACCCACTCCCCTATGCTTCGTCAAGCTCAACTTTTATGAAGCTTCGAAAGGTAACCCTAGTCCAACAAGTTATGGGGGTGCGTTTAGAGATGTATAAAGCAACATCCTCTAGCTTTATTTGAGATATATTGGCATCAACTCCAATAACATTGTTGACCTCTTGGCTCTTCTTCGTGGTTTGAGAGTCTCCCATTCTCTCCACTTTTCCAAGCTCGTCGTCGAAGGGGACTCCCAACTCATAATTAATATGCTCACTAGGCTCCAAAATGGGTCTTCTCCAACCAAAGTCTTTGGCAACTGGTGCTTAAAGGTAGGTCTCAAACTTCTCCAACCTGCTATCTAGAATATTACAACTCTTATCCCCTCCCATGTCAAGTGAGAGGCCAATAAAGTGGTGAATTCCCTCATTAATGAAGGAGCTTCTAATCCCAACATTGCATTGGATCTAAACTAGGAGGACCTCACAGACCTTTCTCTCAAGCAACGTTGCTATACTTTAGCTCTCTCAAACTTTGTCTTCTCGGATCAGATGACAAGTGGCTAGGCTTGTGATGCGGTATCCTTGCTAGTTGACCCTCTCCCACCTCATTTGGTTGTTGGTGCTGCTGTGGGGACCTCAAAGTCTACTGCCTAGGTTCCTCATTTTAATGTCTAAGATCCACCCTTCTCATTTTGGTTGTGCTCTCAACAGTTTTATTAGAGTTTTTGTCTGTTATCTTTGTTATCTAGTCATGGTTGTATTTCTCCTTCAAGGACCCAATTTTATCCTTTTTGGTTATAGTTCTAGTATGCTACAATTTGGTTTTGAGAACTGGCTTGGTTTCCCTTTGGGTAGGCTAGCAAACTTCTTGGCTTTTAGCTTTTTTGATGGACAATTATGTGTCTTTGGCACCTCTAATGTGGTCTGATACCATGTATATTATGTTCATATTATAATAGAATCTCCAACTTACTTACAAAAAAATGTAAATTAAAGAAAAATAAAATTAATTAAAAAATAATTTTTCAAGTATCAATTTAGGAGGCAATTTTTAGTTTTCTTTTATCTACGATAGTTCTAGTTGTCAAGGCCACGATTTCAATTAAGTTGTAATTTTAACTCCAAAAAAAAATGGGTGCTACTAGTAACATCACTTTTCGATTCGAGGGTCAATTTTAAGGTTCTAAAGTTTTTGTCAAGCCACGATTTCAAACAAGTCATAATTTTAGCCACCCCCCAAAAAAGGGTGCTACCTGTAACACCACTTTTTGATTTGGGGGTTGATTTTAGTGTTTTTAACCAAAAAATATGGGTTTTTCAGGCCAGAGTTCTTGTTTTGAGATCATAGTTCTCATTAAGTTAGTAACTATGTTACTAGCACATCATCAAGAGCCAAGTTTTCAAATACTCCAGAGTCATTTGGTGGACCTATTAAAACTAGGTGATCTAAAGTGGTGGATGTAATAGTGAAACATTTACTATAATAAACATGACATTACATTGTTTCAAAGTATGATGTAAGGAATACTCTTTAGACCTTCCCTTGCTTTCATCTCTAGAATCAATGTATATGATATAACTTAACTACTCTCTCTTTGGTGCATGGCCCAATTCTAAACCATTTCCTACAATTGGAGAAGCTTTCCCCTTTTGTGATAACAACTACATAATTCCCCCCCTCTAGAGTCTCAAGAGCAAATCTAAGCCTTTTTATACCCTCATATGCGATGCGATTGTTCAACAAGGTAGTTTTGAAGTTATTATGTTGCCATATTGTGGATCTCATTACTTGTGCGCTAACTATTTGATGGTTGAATCATATAGACATAACATATTTGCATACCATTTGATTTTACATGGTGATCAACTCAAAGGTCATGCCCACTCACGACAATGGGTGGATGGTCTTCTTATTCACGTCCCCATGGGAAGAAAGAGGAAGGAATCATAGTTCATTCATTGTATTAGTATGACATGCAATAGTACTGACTATTTTAATTTATGCACATTTATGTTTTCAGAGTTTATTTATGTTCATTATTTGTGTGAATCATGAATGTATTGTAAATAACACCATTATATATAGTGTGATTAATCATAGTTAATGTTTATTCTTCATTTTAATTTGTAAGCTTCTATCACTTAATTGGTTGAATTTGCAAATGAATACTATATTTTTTTATATTTTAACTCTTACTATACTAATTTATAAATTATTTGCAATTGACAAATAAATGGTGATGCCCCCCAAGGAAACAATAATATTATCTCTAGAAGTGGCACGCCACCAATCTAATATTTTCTTCATTTTCACCACTCCCATGCATTTCTCAAGGAGATAAGAGAGCAACAAGATATAATGAAACCTATTGAGTTCTATAAATGGATTAATCAATCTTCTATAAAACTTCCACTTGAGGTGCAACCTACTAGAAAAAAGAAGAATTTACGATGCGACACCTGCAGTTCTTGTATATCAAATCCTTAAAATAGTATAATAAACCATAGTACATTGTTATGAACATAAATATACATATAAATAGATATTCATAACATAATAATTAATTAATAAAATAATTATTATTAATAACGAAAGGACGCGTCTCAAAGGACATGACTATTGGTTAAGGGCACCCTTGCGTGAGTATATAAACGAGCCCTCATTCTCAATTGTATATCATCTTATCTATTCATATTTTATACATTATTCCTACATGGATTATTATGTTATATTCCAAGTATTTTGGATAATTTTTGTGTGAGTGGATTTTGTTCATCTCATTTGGTATTAGAGCTTCGTTTTTTTGATTCTGACCATTGGTCATACCGGCTTGTAGTCACACACACAAAAAAAATTAGAGTTTCTCTGATTTAATCAGGCCATTGACCACAATCAAATTTCTTGGAGTTTCTCTGCTACAGAGGTCTTTGAACAAAACCTTACCCTTGGCCACTGAAAGCTAATAATTATTCTGCTACCAGAAAATTAGAAAAACTAGAAATCAAGAAGAAGAATAAAACACCAATTGTTCAAACGTTGCCACGTTTAGACGCTGCCACCGTTCTGTCCACTGTATAGGTATCTTATAGAAAAAAAATTAAAATTGTTGGTCTGTCCGTACAACAACTGACACATTAAAATTAATAACGGCTCGTTTGTACAATAGGAACTAAAAAAAATAGACTATGTACCGCTATCGGTCCGTACAGTCAACAATAAACAAAATAATAGACGTCATACCATTAAAATTAAAATTACAGTCGTTACACCAAATTCAAAAAAATTACAAATCATACCAGCTCATACTAAAATCCGGCTACCATGCAGATTTGATCAAGCATTAATTGCACTCAGTACAAGTCAAATTAAAAATGTTTTTTTACGCTTCAATAAAATTTGCACAACAAATAAAAAACTGTACAGTGAATCCGTACCATCCGTACAACAAATTAAAAAAATTGAAAATCATGTGGTATACCTACAATGAATCCGTACATCAATCATCATAATCAAATACAGCTCAACTGTTGTTTTTCCTCCCACCAATCCGTACATTTCTTTTCTCCTTACAAGATTTTCCGTCTGTACAGTTGCAATAAATAATCAGTTACAATTGTACCATCCCTGTTGTCACCATACATGCTTAATCGAGCCAAGGGTAGAGGACGTGACTGTAGAAAAAAAAGACATGACTATCCAAATCGTCACCATATAATAAGTGGAGTATATGAAAAACAAAACTAATCCTTACAACACTTTATAAAACATACATAATAAGGTGAGAAAGAAAGTCACAAAAGTGTACGGGCACATTTCAAATTTAAGGAAAAATGAAAGTGGTTGATATAATAAAGAAGGGGTTATTTAATTGTAACTCCAAATCGTCACCATATAATAAGTGGAGTATATGAAAAACAAAACTAATCCTTACAACACTTTATAAAACATACATAACAAGGGTTGTATGGCAGCTTAGTCCCTGCCAAGTAAATTTGAAAATAGAGTGTACCTAGATGGGATCATTGAACTAGTTAGAGTGTTCAAACAATTGTCAATTTACTATAAAACCATTGTCAATTTGCTATAATTATTGTTTGTCTTTATTAAAGAAAAATTCAAAATCATTATTAAAAGGGATATATATATATCTAAGTTGTCTATATCATTTTGTTTTTCATATTTAATTATATTTTTACTAATTTATTTTCATTTAAAAAGAAATTCAAAATTACTATTAAAAAGAAATTACACATATGTCATCATACATAGTTATATGTATATCATTTTGTATTAATCTAGTAGGAGTACACTTTGTATTAATGAAAAGAGAAAAACATAAATGCAATAATAATGAAATAAATGGATAGTAATAATGAGAGAAAACATGACACTGTTATTTTTTTTCTTAATTTTTTTATATAAAAGGTACTAGGTACTTATAACCAATTTTATTGAAATGCAATAATAATGAAATAAATGGATAGTAACAAGGGCTGCATGGCAGCTTAGTCCCTGCCAAGTAGATTTGGAAATGGAGATGATAGTTAACACCTTATAATTATTGATGATGATGACTACTATGAAACATGAACAATATGTTAACTAGGGGCTAGTTTCATAGTCTTAAAAGAAATCAATTTGTAAAGATTTTAAATGAAAAAAATTAACACTCATAACTATACCGTCAGAAAGATTGGAATTCAAATAATTCAACCTAGACTCACAAGGAATGGAGGAAAACGTACTGCTCCATGACACTTAGTTTATAGATTTGGCATATGTCGTATTCACTAGGATCTCTGACCACATTTTTACTTTAATGTGGATGTTGTATAGTTTTGGGATTAACCTAAATTTCCTTCCAATTAAGTTAAGCTAGCCAAATGCAAATTGCATTTTAAAAATATTCAATTTTTCTTTTTGAAAATAAACATTCAGAATTTAATAATATATATTTTTATATAATATTTATTTATATTACATAATAAATATAATCTAAATAATATATTAGATAATAAATATAATAATAAATAATATATTAGATAATAAATACAATATAAATATAATAATGTAATAATAAATACATGAGTACAACTTTTTATATATTTAGATGTGGTGATTGGTGAAATTCATTGATTGTGTAATTGATTCTACATATTGAAAAACGTAAAGGGAATAATAACACTTCAATTCTATGGACCAATTAGGAAATAGAAACATAAATATTTTTAATATATCAAAAATATATATTTGTTTTCTATGTTAAACATTACATTGCATACACAAATTTATGGTAAAAAGCAAATTAATGTCACATCAAAAAGCAAACTCATTGCTATAGTCTCTGCCAAAGCAGGACTAATAATGAGAGAACATGGCTGTATACATTTTCTTAATTTTTTATATAAAAGGTTCTAGATACCTGTAAGAGTTTATTGATTATGTAATTAATTTCAAATATTGAGGAAATACATTGGAGGCAACAATAAGACTTGGAATATATCAATCAATGAAAAATGAGAGAAAACAAATATTTTTGTTATATCAAAAAATATATATTTGTTTATTAAGTTAAACATTACACTACACATATAAATTTAAAATACAAGACAAATTAATGTCAAATCAGTAGCAAACTCATTGCTATGTTCCCTTGGCAGGGACTAATAAGGTGAGAAAGAAAGTCACAAAAGCGTACAGGCACATTTCAAAAAGAAAGTCACAAAAGCGTACAGGCACATTTCAAATTTAAGGAAAAATAAAAATGGTTGATATAATAAAGAAGGGGTTATTTAATTGTAACTCCAAAGTTTACAAAAGTATAAAAGTGTTATAAAGTATTATTTAGTAAAATATTAAAAAAAGGACTGATATAATAAAGAAGGGGTTATTTAATTATAACTCCAAGGTTTATAAAAGTGTTTTTTGTTTTTTTTCCCAAGGAAAAAATTCATAATTTCATTAAAGATGTACAAAATTACATTCACAGGTATATACTGACTATAAGGAAATAGCCAAGTATATAGTAACTAGTAAGGGAGCCATAGAAAGAACCAAATTACATTTAACTAGTGCATGTAGCACAACCCCAGACATGGGTAAAAATAGTAGAATTAAAAGAGGCCCGAGAGGGCCCAGATCTAGCTAATAAGCCGCTAAACAAAGTTACAAAAACTGTCAAAATAGACTGAGAAAACCCTGCATCTACAAAGCAAAAAGTTCAGAAGCTGCACACCCGAAGATGGACCTCAAAGTGAGAGAACACTGCACACCCAACATTGGACCTCAAAGCTCTAACCCAATCTCCAAAAAGAAGCAGAAAACCCAACAACAGATACGAGAAAGCATCAGATCCTAGGTCCAAAGACCCAACACTTGGCCATCAAACCACCGAGAAAGAGCCACCAAGGAAACCACAAATCGGTTCAAGATGAAGTTGAAGAGGCGAGGCCGAACAAATCCACCCCACCAGATCCGTTGCAGACTAGACCAAAACTCCGTGCAAGAGAGACCACAACAACCCACCGAGCTGGAGCTAACAACACAAATACGCAACAACCATCAGCTAATACCACGAATAGACAAAGGAAGCGTCGTTTGGATGAGGAAAAAGGCGAGAGCAGTAAGGAAATCCGGTTAAGGAGGATACCCTAACCTCCCCAAGAACTAGCAGGAGGAGCCCCAGAATCTCCAAAATTTATTAGAGCGGCGACAAACTTCCCCGAACCACACGCAACAACCCATTCATGACTGCCTCCACGCCTCAACCCTACATCACTGATCTGTGCAGATGTCGACATAAAAGAATGGTGCAGAGCGACGACTAAAATAGAACCCTAGCCGCACTCCAAGGTTTATAAAAATGTTATTTAGTAAAAGATTAAAAAAGAGGAAAATATATGCTATAAAGGTGAAAAGGTGAAATGTAAGAAAAAAAATATATATTGTGGAAAAATGGTACTTTCATTGAATGTAATTTATATATATATATACTTTATACAAGGAAAAAGTAAACAAGGTTAAAAAAAAAAAAAGGCAATTTAAAAAAAGTTATAACCTTGAGAATATATAAATTTATTAAAATTCACAAAATTAAAAGTAGTAATTTTTGAAAAAAAGGGTAATCAAAATTTAAATTTATTAAAATTCACAAAATTAAAAGTAGTAATTTTTGAAAAAAAGGGTAATCAAAATTTATTAAAGGGTTAATTCCAAAGTTTTTTAAAAAAGGGTTATAATTAATAAAGTGATTCTCCCATAAGTTAAGTGAAGTTAAAAAACAAGAGAGTGAAGAGACATTTAAAATTCATTTATATATAGATATTTTTTTATATTTTAAGTCTATTTTATATAAAAACAAAAATAATAAAAAAGTATTATTTATCGTAAATTTGCAACGATAAATAAAATGGAGTTTAAAATGATAAATGAAAGATTTTCTTATGAAGAATGTTGCATTTCAACTTACAAGATTTTCTTATGAAGGTTGTCGCATTTCAACTTACGGGTTATAGGTTAACATCGTTATCAACATGACCGAGGATGATAATTCTATTAATATTAATTTGGCGAATCAATTATTTATTTCAGAGCATAACATAAGTGAAAAGACAAATATTTTTTGCAAGAGACAGTATGAAATTAACGACTTGCAAGTAACAATTGATGATTATGAATATATATCTCAATTCAATGTTACAACTATGTTTCAAGAAAAGATTGACATCATTCTCGGGTTACACTGGTTAACAAAACTAGGTACGTTCATTTTAAACATGGAAAAAAAGTTTGTGACTTTTCCCTATAAAAAGAAGATGTTGACTCTTCAAAACATTACTACGAGGTCAAAATCGATAACACCTTCATCAAAAGACTTTAAAAATATCTCGAAGGTGATCCTTCCAGATAATCAGAACTCGATATCAAAGATGCAAAAAGAATATGATAAATTTATTATTGATAAAAACCAAGAAATATCTCGCTTAAAAAATCATAGTGAAAAACTTCTTACTCAAATTAAGAAGTCAAGGGATACAAAACAACGTGTCCAGGAGTTGGAGCAAGAGAATCAAGATATTGGGAAGAAATTATCAGGAAAAGATGAAGAAGAACTTTCACGCCTAAGGGTTCATAATCAAAATTTACTAACACAAATTAAAAAGTTGAAGCATGATAAAAAGACTTTGCAAGAAAAGCCAGATCACAAAACATCATTAGTCAATAAGGAAACAATGACATACCCAATCAACCTTACAACTCAAAAGGAAGCAAATCCATTTGATGTAAAGAAGTTTTCAAATGTCGAGGTACAAACAAGCCACAAATATGAAGAAAACTCAATTCCAAAAGTTAATCAAGAAAAAGCTACAAGTATACGAAGTAAATATCAAGTTGCAAGGATGCCTTATCGACATCCTAATCACAAAAGTTGATACTTCAGCCAATCAATGTATCAACAGAAACAAATAACCGTTATGTCAAAGAATATTACTTCCACTACAAGTGAGGGTCAAAATAGAAGCGATCATGGGAGTAGAAATGTATCAAGTACTTTCCAAGAACCCTATAAAACCCAAATCCGTAGAAGATTGAATTAGGATGGGCAAACTCCTTTACAATTCGACAGTTCTGCTCAGCGCTTAGAAGATCCTATCGTCTCAGGTCCTCAATGATTACTAATTCAATAGTGAAGAAGCATGAGACAATAATTACAAGCTAGAACAAGAGATAAGTCTTCCATAAAGTATGCTTTGAGGACAAACCATTTTTAAGGGGAAGGCAATGTTATAAACATAAATATATATTTATAACATAATAATTAATTAATAAATAATAATTATTAATAACGAAAGGACATGTCTCAAAGGACATGACTATTGGTTAAGGGCACCCCTGCGTGGGTATATAAACGAGCCCTCATTCTCAATTGTATATCATCTTATCTATGCATATTTTATACATTATTCCTACATGGATTATTATGTTATATTCCAAGTATTTTGGATAATTTTTGTGTGAGCAAACTTTGTTCGTCTCAAAAACAATACCCATCGACAATAAATTTTAAAAAATGGGCTCATATTCTAGTGGTCCCTTCAAAGTTGATCATGATCCATTGTAAATTACCTAAATACCCATTTTAATAGAGTGGGCTAGAACTTATTGAAAATACATTGGTTCATGATGATGTATTATGGTGCATTTTTTTTTTTACGGAAATGATGGTTCATCTTGTGTTTCCGCTCAATCATGGTTTTGCTCGTTACTCCACCATGCCCCAAAAGGTTTTGGCCATTTTTGAGTCAATCCAAAGCCTCTAAAAACCCTAAAATGTAGGAAATCAATCATAACCCTATCTTTTTGTTAAATTATAATGGAAGTGGGTGAAAATGTGCATTTTAAATAAACTTTAGACATTGCACATTTTAGTAGATGGAAAAAGAGTGATAATAAAATAAGACAGATCAAACTTAGGCTAAAAATGTGCATTTTTCATAAACTTTAGATATCACCCATTTTGATGAGTGATTATAAAGTAAGATGAAAATCAAACTTAGTGATTGTAGTAATCAAACCTCAAGCAATGGTAATAAATATCCAATCCACCCCTCCTAGACCACAACTTCATAAGTAATTGACTTTTTCTTCTTCTCTCCTTTTTCTTTTTCTTTTTTCTTCTCTTCTCTCCTTTAAAAAAATAAAAAAAACAAATAACTAAATAACTATCTCCTAATTTGTGAACAACGAAAAATTATAATTAATTTTTAAAATTATAATTTATTTACATAATAAGTTATTAAAAATGTAAATTTAAGTGGTTGAGTTTGTATAATTTGAGTACTTGAGAGTTTTTTCAGAGCTAAATTCATTGATGCATTCAAAATACAATTTAAACAACAAAAATAGGTGATTTCACCCAAATATATATTTAGACTTGAAAAATGCCAAAAAGTTTAGACAACTCAAGCCTAAAAATGTTTTTACTTGATTAAAAAGCAAAAATGGTCTTTAATTTGACTAAGTCTACCCATTAAAAAGGAATAAATAATTTCAAATGGTGTTGTTTAATTGTTCTAAGAAATGATTTTTTTTTTTTGGCTAATCAGGGACATAAATCTACACTAAATCATTAGTTTTTTTTGGTTTAAAATCCATTTCTGAATGCAAAAATGGATTCAGCATGTTAAAAAACCTTTAAGACATTTTAATTATACAGAAATAATTACTCAAATCTGCTGATCTAACCTTTTCTTTCAAACAAAATTCTAAAAAAAATAAAATTAAAAAAAAACCATTTCCTAATAAAACATACATTTAGTACACTTTAAAACATTTAAAAACGACATTTCAAATGGTCTAATTTTCCTGTGATGAGTCAACCACCATTTATGAACAAATGCTTAATAAATGCTGATGCTGAGTGTCCGAACGGCTAATTAACCGCTGATTTATTGACTTTCTCTTTAACAGAGTCCGAACCTCAAATGATCAGAGCTGGTGTAAATAGGGCTACATTTTAAACGCCATCTTTGAGATTTTAGCTTTAGGTTTTACCATCTTGAAGCTCTGTCCGTAAGGCTCCCATGAGGGGCAGGATATACGCAATTTACTTCCACATCAGTTCTTATGCTGAAGGCAGATTTTGAGGCTTTGAAAATTTACCAAAAATTGAGAAATCTGATTTGAATTTTGTAATTTTGGCATCGGCAATGCAAAGCAGCTTTTCAACATTAATCCGAGTTGCAGAAACTCAAACAATGGAGGCCGTTCCGGAGGATAGCAAGCCTTTTCAGAATAACTGAAAAACCAGCATTATGACTTAAATTTTGTGACATCGTTCCCGACCGTGCAAAACAATTTTTCCCATAAATCCGAGTTGCAGGGACCCTAAGAACGATGGCCGTTCTCAGAAATAAATAGCAAGGATTTAAGAAGAGCATTCAGGCTTAAATTTCGTCAGATTGGCCCCGGTTATGCAAAGCAGGCTTTCAACGTTAATCCGAGATGTAGAAGACCTAACGATGGAGACCGTTCCGAGGAATTAGTCATTTTCGAGCGTATTTTGAAACAGGTACGCGTTTATTGCTCTGAAAATCTTGGGTTTCAGAATTTGTCGTTATAATTTCCTCTATTTTGGTCGTGTAGTTCAGCGAGATCTAAGATTTATGTCGAAATGGAAAGATAGCGGAAAATTGGTGTGGTGGAAGGGATATTTGAGGGAGAGTTCAGTGTTATTTTTGCAATGTAATGGAGCCCGAGGACGCCGGTGAAGACAAGCGCACAGGAATGGATAATTTTCCTTACTCGATGCTACGGAACGATCAGGTCATGACGGAGTCCCAACTGGAGACTCTGCGCAGACAGATTTGTGTTTATTCCACCATTTGCAGCCAGCTGGTCGAAATGCACAAGGTTATGTCGCAGCAGGCCTCGACCTCCCGTGAGTACTACAATCATTTGTTATTGTTGTGTGTGCTTTTCCTTTCCTGTTTCCTTCAAACTCATTTTTCCATCTCTTTTAAAGTTCTTTGAGAAACATCCATGATGGGTTGCACTGCCTAGCGCAGAGTTCCTTGAGCTTATATGCTATGTATGAGGTGTGCTGTTATGCCAAAATGTCCTGGATCATGACAACGAAAATGAAATTCAGAAAAAGAAAACTGCCACTGCAAAAGATATGATAAAATTGATAAATTCACATATTTAAACCCAAAAACAAATCACATATTTTTATAACTTCAAATCTGATTCAAAGATATGTGAAGACAGAAATCAATGTTATGTTGTTTTTTCATATAAGATATGATCGATATATTATTACAATGATGAGTGTTTCATATATAGGGAACATATGGTGACCATCCATGAGAGGATGCTTCACTTGAATAATCAATAACTATTTATTATTATCATTTACTTATTATATATGATATTTAATAATCAATAATTATATTTTTAATTATTATTCTAAGAGAATGTCTTCCCGATGTTGTCCAAACATCAACACTCCCTCTCTACAAGGTCCTTCATCTCAAACTTAGAGGCCAACACATACTTGCATTCAACAATAAGGCTCTCTATATCGGTGAGGAATAAATCATTAATGTAGAGGACCAAAATCAAGGACTCACCATTAACAATCTTATAGTACATGCTGGGATCGACAACACTTTTGCTGAATCCCAAAAATCATCAGGTGTCCATCAATCCTCGCATACCAAGCTCGAGGTGGCTACTTGAGTCTATACAAGGCTTTCTTCAACCTGCACACATGAGACTCCTCCTCATGTATCACGAAACCATCTGGCTGCTCGATGTATACTTCTTCCTCAATCTCTCCATTGTGAAAGGTTGTTTTTACATCCATCTGATATAGTCTCTAACCCATGGATGCTGTAGGGGAAATAATCATTCGGATAGAAGTGTATCGAGCAACAGGAGCAAATATCTCCTCATAATCTATTCCCTCCACATGAGAGAATCCTCTAGCAACAAATCTCGTTTTGTGCCTCTCGATGCTCTCGTCAACTGTGTGTTTGATCTTGTAGATCCATTTGAAAGTCACTACAGATTTCCCCTCAGGTCTCGGAACAATATCCCACACATCATTCTTCATGATGGACTGATGCTCCTCCATCATGGCATCTCTCCATACTTGCTGGCTAGATGCCTCCTCATAACAGGAAGGCTCAGAATCAATGATGTGGCTCATAGTTGCGGCCTAGCACGAATATCTCTGAGTTCTCTTGCTCTCTCAGAAGGTACCACGAGGAGTTGCATGTCCTTCTTCCTCCTGCAGAGTCCGACGATCTCTTTTGACCTACTGTAATATCTCTGGGAACATCAATTGCTCCCTTCGGGACTTTGCAACTGTTAAACATTGAGTCTGAGAGTAACTTCTCTACTCTGTCAGCAACTGCCCTCCTCTGGGGCCACTCTATGTGGAATTGGCTCCTCCACTCTCTCTCTGCAATTGCTTCCTCTGCAACTGCTCTATCTGGAACTGAGAGTGGCTCAATAACTTATCCCTCTGGAGCTGAAAATCCTACTTGTCCATTTTGCCTCATTGGCTGCTCCCTCTTTCTAGGAGACCCCTCTTGCCACAAGCCCTCTTCTTAACATAGAGAACTTCATCTTTCAATTGTACCCAATTGATATTCCAATATGACACATGATCCATCTTTGGAGGTATTGCTCCAATTAACAATATCAAATATTTTCCACTAGCAAATTATGAGCAGCAAGGGGGCCGTGGAGAATTCCGTTAAATGCCCCATTAACATGATGTTGCCTCACTTTTTATACATTTGCTTTTACTTCAGGATGGAACCCACTCATTAAGAAATCTTGGTCAATTTCACAAGATGAGAAATTCGTGCCTCTGCAATGCCTCCCATCGACCTTTATTACTTGTCTCTTTGGGTTCCTCGTCGATCATCACGACAACCTTGCCTCTAGGATAGTCCATGGGAAAAAAATTGCAGGATAACAAATCATAGCGCGAGAATGAGTAATAGAAAAGGCATTCTCCACCATATGTTCTACGATACTGGTTAACAAAATGAAATAACGATCCAAATCTTTCAAGAAGGCGATGGAAATAAGGATTATTAATGAGTACAAAGACGATGGAGGCAACAACCAATGCTGCAACAATCTCTGCTGTGATTTCTGCCTCGAGAGTGGATTTCCTCGCACCTGCCACCGTTAGAAACTACAAACTTCGTCCATCCAACGATCCTTTACGGCTCAATCGGACATAGAACCTTTTATACAACACAATTAAAAGGTATCTGTAACATGGGATACACGACACGAGGGGAAGACATATTGAGAGAAGGGGAAGCAAGACTTTGCAGTTAGGGTCTCGAACAAGCACACAATTTGCATTATACAAACTGTGTATCTCCTGCCTCATAGCCCATTGCATCCTCTATTGATGGATGCCATTGTCGCCTGTTTAGACTCTCGAATTTATGAATATGAGCAGTCCGAAGAATAAACCCCGTAGATCCCTTCTAACTCAACACCAATAAATAGATCCCTCTGGTTGATTTGCAAAGGAGGTGCCAAAATTTTTCTTCTTGTCTCATTTGCCACAGAGAATTATGGGCTATGCTTTGAGATACATAGAAATGGTGTTGGGATCAATTCTATCCACGCCAACCCACCCAACAGATAACTTGTGGGGTAAATCACACCAATTTTTTTATGTTAATAGAGCGCTTCTATACATCTCTGGTCTGGGCTACTCAACCTTAGAAACGAGGTCTGTCACCGGGGGGTTTTACAACCCCATCAATACTTTCAATAGCTAACAATAAAGATTCGATGAGAAGTGCTACCCCCATCTTCCCTCTTCGACAGACGCAACATAAGTTCCTTCACAAAAATGGCACTGGGATTTCAAATTTCAGTGCTACTAGATGAGTGTATGTTGATTCTAGCGATTGGAGTCAAGTGAGTTGATGTCAGAAAGGAAGACAAAAATCTCCTTTACCTCTCAAAGAAACCAACAAACAAAATGTAGGAGAAAAACTCTCTTTGCTCTTACTCCTAAGCTCATTTAGGACTACATCCTCAAAACTCTTATATTCTTGGGCTCTCATGTCAGGAAGTCACACCCAAACAACTTGCTCTGATACCATGTTGTTTTTCTTCATATAAGATACGATCAATATATTATTACAATGATGAGTGTTCCATATATAGGGAACATATGGTGACTATCCATGAGAGGATGCGTCCCTTGAATAATCAATAACTATTTATTATTATCATTTACTTATTATATATGATATTTAATAATCAATAATTATATTATTAATTATTAATCTAAGAGAATGTCTTCCCGATGTTGTCCAAACATTAACATGTTAGAGCATAATCTATTAAATATTTATCTCACAGGCATAGTCTGTGTGTGTGTTTTTTGGTTTTCTTAGTTTAACAAAAGACTGAATATTAAGGACTTTTTATGAATTTTGTTTAAAAAAAATGCTTGGCCAGTTTGATTCATCGTTAAATTTGTTAGCACTTGAGATTCGTTGATTTTGATTTTTTTCAGAAAAATGCCGAATGTGATGAGCAAGCTTATGCCATTCCAGGAGTGATAATGGAACCTTGGTGGATGACTTAATATTTCATTGACCTGACCCAGTGAATTGGTGCCCCATTGGCCCTTTATTTATTTTTTGTTTTGTTAAGTCCAAAAGGAGAAGGAAACCTTGTTTTTTTAGAGTTCAAAACCTTACACCTTCTTTATAATGCTCATTTAGAATTTGAACGCAATTTTAAGGCCACTTGAAACTGACTAATATGTCTCAGTAGATAAAAATACTTTGTCATACAGTAAATTTGAAGAATGCAGGAATAAGTTACTAAAATTCGTCTCAAGCTACTTTTACATGATAGTAAAATACGTAAATTTAGAATAGCGTCTCAACAGAATCCTATGGAAATTGAATGAGTTCCACTCAAAGTTTATCTCAGTTTATGGGCTTGCATGAAGTGGACCATAGAAGAGCGATGTGCATTATATTGGTGCCAGGATTTGTAGATTCTTTTATTGTTTACTATACCTCTTCACCAAGTTTGATTGCATTTATTTTGTGATGTGCAAGATTCCAATTGAACTGCATTTGTTTTATAATTTGAGCTGTGTTCTTGCTTCTAAACATAAAAGGTAGGATTATCAATGAATATGCTCCAATTGTCATCAAGCACATTGTTCTGTTTTCTACTCAGGGTATTAAACTTACACTTTTAATTCTTTTAAGATAATTGCCTTCTGCATGTTGGTTTACCATTTTTTGCAAGTGGCAGAAGGAGAAGATAGGAGAAAGAAGGAGGAGGAGAATAAGAAAAAGAGGGCATAGGAAGAGAAAATAAAATAAAAGGAAGAAGTGACAAGAGGAGATAAAAAAGAAAGAGGAGGAAAAGAATTAGGTTGAAGAGGCCAAGGCAAAAAAAGAAACAACAAAAGAATGCAAAAACCAAACAACAGTTGACTAGACAATCATTGACCCTATTGGAGACAAATATTATAGTCAAAACTATGCTTGCTAAGGCAATTACTATTGATACTAAGCTTTGCGACACTTTTATCCAAAGGACGAAATAGAGGCTCCATAGGCCTCCATAATTGGAGGTTTTGATGATGTTTATGTTAAGGTGTTGGCATAAGTGGCACCAAAGCAAACCCAAATGGGAGACAAGGTCATAACAAAATCCGTCATTAACATGGAAGGATGATCTTAAACTCTTTTCGACCTTTGATTACAAATAAGCCTCAAAACTAATCGACATTGGTTGATTACCAGGTCTCAAGGCAGACAATATTGGAAACAGTCTTGGCAACTTTTGACAAATTTGTGTGAAATAAAAATGGTGGCAAGAAGTTAGTTGATGAACTTCCATCTGAAGAAATTTGAGGTTCCTAAGGCTTCCCAACAGGCCTGTCATGTGACCTCTTGTTGGGCACTAAGTTCAAGGTACTTTCAAACTGTTTTCTCGCTGTCCAAAACAGCCAACTAATCTGAACTTTACCCAACTGTAAATCTGCCTTAAGCTTTGATTTAATGCTCTTTAGTGCCTCTTGTTATAAGGTTTAATGAAGGATAGTTTTGCTGTCCAAGTTAGTCTTCTTTAACATGCATTAAACATCAAATACACCTTTAGGATCTTTAACAACCTACAACTGAAAGTACTAAGCAAACCATGACAAATGAACAGATGTGTTTTTGGTCAANGTGCCTCTTGTTATAAGGTTTAATGAAGGATAGTTTTGCTGTCCAAGTTAGTCTTCTTTAACATGCATTAAACATCAAATACACCTTTAGGATCTTTAACAACCTACAACTGAAAGTACTAAGCAAACCATGACAAATGAACACATGTGTTTTTGGTCAACATGACCCTGGAAAAACCCCCTGGAAAAACCCCCAAGGGGAAAACCAGTAAGAGAGATAGATATATATTGGAGATCTGAAAGCAAATGCTACAACAAGTAAATACACAAGGAACCTGATACAATACAAGCTTCTTCTCAAGCTTGCAGTGGAGTCCCTTGATTTTAGCGCCCCTTTGCCTTGGCTTGTGCCCCTTACCTTGGCCCTTGTGCCCCTTGCTGATTGTGACTGCTAGCATAGTAGAATGCGCCCTAGTCCTTGGATCCCTTTGCCAACACCCAAGTGCGCCCTCACTTGTGTAATGGATGCTCCCTCCTCTCTTCTCAAGAATGGCGCCCCAATACTCCACAAGTGCGCCGTCAAACACACACAAGCGCCTCTCCTCTCAAGATGTGCCCATAACCACTACTAGCTTGCTTCCTCACCTTTGCATCCTCTATGCTCAAGAAGACAACCTCAAACCCTCATGTGCCCTTCTCTTCTCAAGAAGTGCACCCTTCTCATCCAAACCCCCACTTGCTCTCTTCCTCTTCACTCACTCTCTCAAGTGAACAATTGATCTCCTTTTTCCTCCTTTGCCTCCTTTAGCCTAATCTCAAGGCTAACCTAGAAAACCAAGGGCCCAGATTAGATCTAAGCCTTCCTCCAAAAGGAATGGATGAGATTAGATCTCATCATTCACTTAAGTTTCCATAGTTCACCTCATGTTCATTAATTCACACTTAAGTGAAATTAATGTCACTTTATGACTTAAGTGAATAAAGTCACTTTAGACTTNATGTTCATTAATTCACACTTAAGTGAAATTAATGTCACTTTTTGACTTAAGTGAATAAAGTCACTTTAGACTTAAGTGAATAAAGTCAAAGTGAAATTATAACATAAAGTACAAGCATGAGGGTAATACTCTCTCCCTTTGTGTTTAGAGACTCACAAACACAAGGGGACCACTTTCCAAGGTACCCAAATCTCAACACTCCCTCTTACCGAGGAAAGTGTTACTCACCCCTCCAAACTTGTCCCTAAAGTGGACATCCTTGCCTCTTGGCAAGGCCTCGGTGAATAAATTTGCAACCTACTCATCAAAAGCAGCCTCTGACTCTAATCTGCTCGTCACCATAGCCAAGTGGGACCCAAATCTCTCTGGTGCCTTGCTCTCTCTCATCAACCTCTGAGGCTGTCCAACATACTCCTTGGCATCCTTTAGGGTCTCTTGAAATCATCTCGGTTTCCTCTTCCATGAAGTAACCTCTGGCAGAGTAGTCTCCCCATGCCTCTGAGTCTCATGCACAGATCTATGATCAGTAGTCTGTGACCCTGAAGCATCCGCACCAACTATCTGTATACTCGACAACTGTGACTCTATACCTGTCCCGGGTGGACCAGTCACCCCTGAACTCGGTGTACTCGACACCTGAGGTTGCGTCCCCTGCGAAGCATCACTATGCAACTGTGGGACCTCCTCAACTCTGTCTCTCAACTTGAGAGATCTCCCAAAAGATCTACCCTCCTCAAATCTAACATCTCTCCTCACCACCACTCTCCTCAGTGCTGGAATGTAGATCTGGTAGGCCTTTGTGACCTCTGAGTATCCAACTAGCATCCCTCTCTCTGCTGTGGGATCTAGCTTTTACCTCTTCTCTGAGGGGACATGAGAGAACGTTGAGCACCCAAATATGCGTAGGTGCTCAACATCAGGCCTACACCCGCTGAAGGCCTCCTCAGAATTCTTCCTCCCCAAATCTCTATGGGGACTCTTGTTCTGCAAATAAATTGCAATACTGCAAGCCTCTGCCCACAAGTAGAATGGTAGTGCTTGATCATGCAACATATTCCTCGCTGCACCCACTATGGCCCTGTTCTTCCTCTCTGCAACCCCATTTTGCTGAGGGTTGTAAGGAACGGTCAATTGCCTTTTGATACCCTTCTCGGTACAAAACTTTACAAACTTCGTGGAGGTATACTCAGCTCCATTATCTGACTGCAAAACCTTGATCTTTCTTCATGTCTGGTTCTCCACAAGAGCTCTAAACTCTTGGAACCTCTTGAAGACTTCACTCTTGGTTTTCAGGAAAAACATCCAGGTCTTCCTGGAGTGGTCATCTATGAAAGTAACATAATACTCCCAACCACCCAAGGAAATTCGTGACATGGGCCCACACACATCTGTGTGTATCAAGTCTAGTACCCCAGCTGATCTACTGTCATTGCTGGGAAAGGTAGTCTTGGTGTACTTCGCAAGAGCACACCCTCTGCACACTTCCTGATGCTCAACATTGAACTGTGGCATACCCGTCACAATATCTCTCAGCGATCTCAGAGCTCCATGATGCAAATGAGCCATCCTCTGATGCCATAGCTCACACAACTAACTGCTGTTGCTGCTACTCATCAAAGCATACAAGGGATGGAAAAACAATCTATACAGGTGCCCTTCTCTCGTCCCAATCACTCTGCCAGAAGTGACACTGGACCCCTTAGGGTGAATGAGGACCTCTGTTCCTCTGAAGGACACCTCAAGCCCCCTATCCTGAATGGAGGAAACCAAAATAATATTCTTCTTCAACCCTGGGACATCCAAAACATCCCTGAACACCAAGGGTGGCATACACTCCCTCTGAAATGATACTGTGCCGCGCCCGACCGCCCTGACTATGGTGTCGTCTCCAAGAACAATCTCCAACTTGATCTCCATATATCGGAGATCAATGAAGTGCTCTCTCACACCTGACATGTGACTCGATGCTCCACTGTCAATATACCAGATTCTGGATGGCGACTCAATTGTTGAACAACAAACTATCAAGGAACATTCCCTCTCAAATTGAGAGGCAAACTCCTCCTCCTCAGCTGTCGTTGCAGTACCACCTTGCTTCTTCTTCTTCTTGTTGGGACACTGTCCAACATAATGCCCCAACTGATTACAAGCAAAGCATCTCACTTTGCTCATATCCCTCTGTTGCTCACCTCCTCTCTGCTGCTGCTTAGCCCCACCCTTGGGCCCCTGCTTGGTCTTCTTCTTTCCCTTAGCCACAAGAGAAAGATCACCCTCATCACCATCCCCACCCTGCTGCCGACTAGAAGTTCCAGAGCCAACTCTAAGCTCCTCCTGCACAAAGTC
>SNQJ01S0071796.1:0-11371 GCA_010110895.2 Picea sitchensis | reverse complement strand
TGCAGTACCACCTTGCTTCTTCTTCTTCTTGTTGGGACACTGTCCAACATAATGCCCCAACTGATTACAAGCAAAGCATCTCACTTTGCTCATATCCCTCTGTTGCTCACCTCCTCTCTGTTGCTGCTTAGCCCCACCCTTGGGCCCCTGCTTGGTCTTCTTCTTTCCCTTAGCCACAAGAGAAAGATCACCCTCATCACCATCCCCACCCTGCTGCCGACTAGAAGTTCCAGAGCCAACTCTAAGCTCCTCCTGCACAAAGTCATCCTAGAGCCTCTCCCAACCGGGCATATGCTCTCTAGCCACGATGCCTTGTACAAAACTCTCCCAAGGTTTGGAGAAGCCATTTAAGGCTGTCCTCACCAACTCTGAGGTATCTACTATCTCGCCAATTGCTGCCAACTCATCACGAATCTGAGAAAATCTCGTGAGGAAAGAGGTAACTGTATTTGTCTTCATCATCTTGGTGACCCTTAGCTTCTACTGGAGCACCATCTTCCGGTTCTGGTTAGGACTCTGGTAAAGACTGCATAATGACTGCCACATCTGAAATGCAAACTCTTTACCGGAAATGTGAGGAATGCCATGGTCCTTGACCGCATCAAGGATATTCCTCTTGGCTCTGATGTTCCTCATCCGGAACTCAACCATGAGACTGTATCTCTAGGAGGAACCACAGGATACTCCACAATATCCCATAGCTCAAGTTCCTCCAAGGTCAAGACTATCTTGGCCTTTCACGGAGACCAGTTACCTTCCCCCGCAAGCCTATCTTCCACCCTCAAACCAGCCACCAACATGGTTGCCATCTGATGCTAAAACTGATACACTCTGACCAAGTAAAACTGAGCAACACTGAACAACACAACAAAGCCTCCAACACACAAAACTCAAGTGTGAAAAATGAAGATTCCACACAAGTGAAAAATCTGCCAAATGTTTGCCACAAAAATCAGCCACCTCTTGTGCCCTTAGGCTCTGATACCATGCATAAATTTGAGGTTCCTAAGGCTGCCCAACAGGCCTGTCATGTGACCTTTTGTTGGGCACTAAGTTCAAGGTACTTTCAAACTGTTTTCCTCACTGTTTTAGGACTGTTTTCTCGCTGTCCAAAACAACTAACTAATCTGAACTTTACCCAACTGTAAATCTTCCTTAAGCTTTGATTTGATGCTCTTTAGTGCCTCTTCTTACAAGGTTTAATGAAGGATAGTTTTGCTGTCCAAGTTAGCCTTCTTTAACATGCATTAAACATCAAATACACCTTTAGGATCTTTAACAACCTACAACTGAAAGTACTAAGCAAACCATCACAAATGAACACATGTGTTTTTGGTCAACATGACCTTGGAAAAACCCCCATGGGGAAAACCAGTAAGAGAGATAGATATATATTGGAGATCTCAAATCAAATGCTACAAGAAGTAAATACACAAGGAACCTGATACAATACAAGCTTCTTCCCAAGCTTGCAATGGAGTCCCTTGATTGTAGCGCCCCTTTGCCTTGTTATGGAATCCCTTGATTACTGACTTCCTTTGAGTCTGATTCCCTTCGAGTTTGACTCCCTCTGAGTCTTTTAAGTTTGTTTCTATCTGTTTTGATTTCTGCCCATCTGGCAGTTGTTGCAAGCATTGTGTCATCCTTATAAACTTCTTCTATGACAGCTTCCACAAAGATTGTTCAACAAAGGTTTGTCAACATATTTCACAAGGGTACCTGCTCAGAACAAGACAAGAGGCAAAAGAAAGATCCAAGATAATATGTTTATGATAGGAAAATAAAACAAGAATAGGATAGAGACAATTGCTACAAGCCTGGAAAGACATCTTCATGATAGCCTTCATGAGATAACCTGCCTAAGACAGCAAGAACAACAATGTTTCCGATACAACATTTTTCATAGTTTCTTGGTAGCATTACTAAGACGATCTTGTCTGAGAACAAGAACAAGAAATATCTCCTAGAGGAGGTGTTAGTTCATATTTACAAATAAGTACATTGAGCAATATAAGCTACTAAGTACTACTCACTTAAGTGACAATAATAAAGATGTCAAACTTGATATGCAAACCTGGAGTCTTGCTATTGTTCCACTTGGATTGCTTTTCTTCTGAGACAAGTATCCTTTCCGACTTGTCCCTTATTTTTTTTTTTAAACAATATGCTTTCTTGACAGAAAATTGAGTTAGAGAATACGATCTCAACCTTATAAGATCTTGACTAAAGTCAGCTTATAGTTTTAACTTTGACTAGATGTTCATAATGCCATAACAGCTAGAGACATATCAAGTCGAACTTGGAGAGTGTGTTGATCTTTTGAATGCACTGAATCCAAGATCACTGCTTTGGACAAGATCCCTTGTACATTCCCTGCAAACACACTCATGCTAATGATACAAATTAAAGAACATGTATAGGTACAAACCTTTGTTACCCCACTGTGACGATAAACCTTAGAATGACTTTGCTGGTTTAGAGGTTTAGCTGCTAGAGAATTGGTAAACCTCATAATGTTCCTTTCAATAGATCTCTCTTGGGCACAACATTCACTTTCTTCATACTAGGTCTTATGTCTTCATAACTGCCTTCCATTTTGACTTTTGACAGGTCAACCTTAGATTTTGACTTGGTCAAACATTGAATTTGACCAAAATTCCAAACTTGACGTCTTGGCTTGCTGAGAGTACCAAGAGGTGCGCTAGGCTAGGGTGCACTAGGTTATCCAGGAATTAGGTCAAGCGCTTCACTTAAGGTGCCTCAATACGAGGGTTAGGGTTTCGTTGCTACAGAAAAACTTTGACTGCAACTGCAACTGAGGAAATCCTCCCAATCTACCTTCCAGTGGTTAGACTGTCCGAAGATAGTGTGAGCCCATAACCTGTTAGAATAATAGGCGTGCTCGTTTCATTGTAGACAATATCTCAATATTGTCACCCAACCATAGGCACAAATGCCACCCCCGAGCACCTTAACCTTGACAGATAGAATAATTCCGGAAGCAAACCCTAGAACCAATAGCCAACCAAGGTAGCATATCTCTCTCTAGAGCTAGCGTACCAAGCAAAAAGTCCAAACCATAACCAAGCAGAAAGTCCAACCATAACCAAAGACCAATCACCACTGCAACTCTCCTCCAGTCATGTGCACTAGTTGTCCTTATGCAGTTGTGAGAGTTAAAGTGTCTCTAACGCCCTCTTATTTATAGTCCTCCAAGTGACCTAACTGGGCTGACTTCTACTTTTGGAGGATAATAATTTAATATAAATTATTCTCTCGAGTCGACTTGTCTTCTAGGGTTATTATCCAACGTTTTAGGGTTTCTCTTGCTTTCCAAAATATTCTAGTCTCTCCAAAGGTTACACGTAGAGGTTAATACCTTCTGTAGCTACCATAATATCAACACTCCCTCCTAGCTAGGGAGGTATTAAAGGCAATGGTCTTGAGCATAAACAGACCATTCAACCGGTAGGAAAAACATAGCCACACAGGCTATCTCATGATCACATCACGAGCACCATCACTACTATCAGTATCATCTGATAGCATCAACTGCATCATCTCTCGAGGCCATACTCCATCTAAGTAATCGGGCATGATGCTGAAAAAGTCACTCACTCAACAGAGTGATACAAGGACCATTCTTCTAATCCAGACATACATCCTAGAAGAATAGCTGTCCCAATAGATGTTGAAAGCTCCACAATGGGCTGCAAGGATCATTCTTCTAATTTAGACCTATGTCCTAGAAGAATGTCAGTCCTCTCAGATGCTAAAAGCCACCCTATGGGCTACAAGGACCATTCCTACAGGAATGTCAATCTCACTATTTTCTAATTAGGTCATATGTACCATAGAGATCAATCTCTACCCATATGCCTTAGAAAATGTCGGTCCTGAACTATTTTCCTAATCGGGTCACAATCTGTGCCTTAGGAAAATACTAGTCCATGATACGTCAACAATCTGTCAACCTGAACCATTCTCCACAGAGAGAATGCTTGTCCACCAACGATCTGTTCTGTCTAGACCATTCTCCGCCTGGAGAATGTCTGTCCACCAACACACTGACTATCCATCTAGCTGGCAATTAACTCCAACACTAGTGGTAGTCTCCATGGCAATTAGATAGTAGCATACTGCTGCTATAATGCCATCCAATAGAACACAACTGTGTCTATCCATAGTAGTATACAATTACTATTCAATGGTACACAACCACTCCTACTAGCACACGACTACTAACCARTGACATACAGTCACTACCAACAGATCACATCCACCACAGTAGCATATAACTACTGTCTAGAGACATACAGTCTCCACAACAATCATATCATCTGATAAACAATATCATGATACAAACTAAGTCATCTGGGCCATTCTTCCACTCACATCTGTGAGATCTGGAAGAGCATCTGCCCTCAGAAAGTTAAACATCAGCCATGGGATATCTGGACTATTCTTCCCAAGCATAGAAGAATAATTGTCCCTGATTTCTGAACTTGGTCCATTCAAGCTAACTGGGCCATTCCTCTGTCACTAATCATAGTGCAACCTGGAGAGAATGAGTCTGCCCTAGGGAATGACTGTCCCTGATTGCTGAACCTAGACCATTCAACCTAACTGGGCCATTCTTTCGGCACTAATCATAGTGCAACCTGGAGAGAATGAGTCTGTCCTAGGGAATGACTGTTCCTGATTGCTGAACCTGGACCATTCAACCTAACTGGGCCATTCTTTCGGCACTAATCACAGTGCAACCTGGAGAGAATGAGTCTGCCCTAGGGAATGACTATTCGGACCATTTCCTACGGAAATAACTGTCTTGTACCAACCTCCAACATCGGACCATTCTTCGAAACTGCTCACAACTTTGAACTTTGAAAGAATGACTGTCCGGAGAGGTAGACCATTCTGCTTGACCACTTCTCAGAGTGACTGCCAAGGAGAATGACTGTCCTAGACGATTCTCCCACACTGGCCACAAGGGCAATCGCTGTCTATGGTACATCAACAGCCTATCGGACCATTTTCGTTATGAAAATGACTGTCCGTTCTGGACCATTTTCCGAACTGAAAAATGACTGTCCGTCAGAAATCTTGGACCACTTTCTGGACTGGAAAGTGACTGCCCAACCTGGATCATTTTCCAAACTGGAAAATGACTGTCCATATATCAATAACATATAAGTGCTCCCTCCCAACCTGGTGAGTAATCACTTCCCTTTCCAATAAGGAAGTCATCTCCACGAGTCCTAGCTTGTCCCTTAAGTACGCAAAATTTTCATCTTGGACAGAGGCTTTACCAAAATATCTGTTATCTGCTCATCAGTGGAGATATACTGGAGAACTACTTCTCCCTTCTGGACTTTATCACAGAGAAAATAGTACTTGATCTCAATGTGCTTCGACCTGGCATGGAACATCGGGTTCTATGAGAGCTTCACATAGCTTTGGTTATCACAATATATCATGGTCGAATCCAATACCTAATCAAACAGTCCAGAAACCAACTTACGGAGCCACATTGCTTCCATACAAGCATCACAAGTTGCATTATGCTCTGCTTCTGCAGTGCTAAGTGCACCATATTTTTGTTTTCTGCTAGCCCATGATATCGTGGCAAAGCTCAAAATGAAACATATCCAAGAAGCACTTCTTCTATCATCTGCACTCCCTGCCCAATCTGAATCAATAAATACATGGAGTTGTATATCATAACTCAAACGTCCCACGAAGACAGTTCAAGGCATGCTTTGCAATTATTCAATTCTCATGGCTAGGTTCCACCTAGAACTGGCTCAACATGTTTACAACAAAGCAAATGTCCGTCCTAGTATTCATCGAGTACATCAAGGAGCCAATCAATTACCAATACATGGATGAGTACATGGATGAGTCTACTAGATTAGAGTCTCTCAACTTCTTCAGATCTGTAATCATGAGAGTTTGCCATGGATTTGCAATCCATCATCCCGGACTTCTGAAGAGCCATTTCGATACACTTCCTCTGTCATAGGAAGTTTCCACCACGCTTCTGTTGTACATGAGAGGCTCTGCACCAGGTTGCTTGAATCCATACAAGGTCTTCTTCTATCTGCATACATGGGTCTCTTTCTAGTATACCTCAAAACCTTGAGGTTGTTCTACATATGTTTCTTCAGTTACTCTGTTGAGAAGAACAGTCTTTACATCCATTTGATGTAAACTCCAACCCATGGATACTGCAAGAGATATAATGGCCCAGCTAGAGGTATATCTGGTTACTGGAACAAGCTATCATCATAGACTTCTCCCTCCTTCTGGGAGAACCCTCTAGCCTCGAATCTTGCCTTGTATCTATCAAAGCTTCCATTTATAAGTCGTCACAGATTTTTCAATGGATTATATCATTAGGGATTAGCTCCCTCCTAATCCCGGCTTCATGCCTGAATGAGCAATATCTAGAACTTCCTTGTTTTTATTCTGAGACTGCATGTTTATGGAATTTTGCAATCAATTCCCTCTATCTGAGAGAGTCAATGCTTCCGTCTGCTGCATCTCTCTTTGCTTTCTGCAAAGTGTCACAAGCCTGTTCTATTTTCCTTTTGATTACTGACTTCCTTTGAGTCTGATTCCCTCCGAGTCTGACTCCCTTTGCGTCTTTTAAGTTTGTTTCTATCTGTTCTGATTGTTTCCCATCTGGCAGTTGTTGCAAGCATTGTGACATCCTTATAAACTTCTTCTATGACAACTTCCGTAAATATTGTTCATCAAAGGTTTGTCAACATATTTCACAAGGGTACCTGCCCGGAACAAGACAAGAGGCAAAAGAAAGATCCAAGATAATGTGTTTATGATAGGAAATTGAAACAAGAATAAAGACAAGGATAGAGACAATTGCTACAAGCCTGGAAAGACATCTTCATGATAGCCTTCATGAGATAGCCTGCCTGAGACAACAAGAACAACAATGTTTCCGATACAACATTTTTCATAGTTTCTTGGCAACATTACTAAGATGATCTTGTCTGAGAACAAGAACAAGAAATATCTCTTAGAGGAGGTGTTAGTTCATATTTACAAATAAGTACACTGAGCAGTATAAGCTGCTAAGTACTACTCACTTAAGTGACAATAATAAAGATGACAAACTTGATATGCAAACCTGGAGTCTTGCTATTGTTCCACTTGAATTTCTTTTCTTCTGAGACAAGTATCCTTTCGGATCTGTCCCTTATTTTATTTTTTAAAACAATATACTTTCTTGACAAAAAACTGAGTTAGAGAATACGATCTCAACCTTATAAGATCTAACTAAAGTCAACTTATAGTTTTAACTTTGACTAGATGTTCATAATGCCATAACAACCATATACATATCAAGTCAAACTTGGAGAGTGTGTTGATCTTCTGAATGCACTGAATCCAAGATCACTGCTTTGGACAAGATCCCTTGTGCATTTCCTGCAAACACACTCATGCTAATGATACAAATTAAAAGAACATGTATAGGTACAAACCTTTGTTACCCAACTGTGACGGTAAACCTTAGAATGACTTTGTTGGTCCATAGGTTTAGCTGCTAGAGAATTGGTAAACCTCGTTATGTTCCTTTGAATAGATCTCTCTTGGGCGCAATATGCACTTTCTTCATGCTAGGTCTTCTGTCTTCATAATTGCCTTCCATTTTGACTTTTGACTGGTCAACCTTAGATTTTGACTTGGTCAAACATTGACTTTGACCAAAATTCCAAACTTGACCTCTTGGCTTGCTGAGAGTACCAAGAGGTGCGCTAGGTTATCGATGAATTAGGTAAAGTGCTTCACTTAAGGTGCCTCAATACGAGGGTTAGGGTTTCGTTGTTGCAAAATAACTTTGACTACAACTGCAATTGAAACCGAGCAAATCCTCCTAATCTACCTTCCAGTGGTTAGACTATCCGAAGATAGTGTGGGCCCATAACCTGTTAGAATAATAGGCGTGCTCGTTTCACCGTAGACAATATTTCAATACTATCACCCAACCATAGTTACAAATGCCACCCCTGAGCACCTTAACCTTGACAGACAAAATAATTCCGGAAGCAAACCCTACAACCAATAGCCAACCAAGTTAGCATATCTCTCTCCAGAGCTAGCATACCAAGTAGAAAGTCCAAACCATAACCAAGTAGAAAGTCCAACCATAACCAAAGACCAATCACCACTGCAACTCTCCTCCAGTCATGCGCACCAGTTGTCCTTATGCAGTGGTGAGAGTGAGTGTGTCAAATGAGCTCTAGTGCCCTCTTATTTATAGTCCTCCAAGTGACCTAATTGGGCCGACTTCTACTTCTGGAGGATAGAAATTTAATATAAATTATACTCTTGAGCCGACTTGTCTTCTAGGGTTGTTATCCAACGTTTTAGGGTTTCTCTTGCTTCCCGAAATATTCTAGTCTCGCCAAAGGTTACACATAGAGGTTAATACCTTCTGCAGTTACCATAATATCAACACTTGGCTCCCTTTGCCAACACCCAAGTGTGCCCTCACTTGTGTAATGGATGCGCCCTCATCTCTTCTCAAGAATGGTGCCCCAATGCTCCACAAGTGCGCCCTCAAACACACACAAGCGCCTCTCCTCTCTAGATGCGCCCATAACCACTACTAGCTTGCTTCCTCACCTTTGCGCCCCTTAGCTTCTCACCTTGGATGCGCCTTTAGCTTGCTTGCGCCCTCTATGCTTCAGAAGACAACCTCAAACCCTCACGCGCCCTTCTCTTCTCAAGAATTGCGCCCTTCTCATCTCAAAATCCTCACTTGCTCTCTTCCTCTTCACTCATCTCTCTCAAGTGAATAATTGATCTCCTTTTCCCTCCTTTGTCTCCTTTAGCCTAATCTCAAGGCTAACCTAGAAAACCAAGGGCCCAGATTAGATCTAAGCCTTTCTCCAAAATGAATGGATGAGATAGATCTCATCATTCACTTAAGTTTCCATAGTTCACTTTATGTTCATTAATTCACACTTAAGTGAAATTAATGTCACTTGATGACTTAAATGAATAAAGTCATTTTAGACTTAAGTGAATAAAGTCAAAGTGAAATTCTAGCATAAAGTACAAGCATGAGGGTAATACTCTCCCCCTTTGTGTTTAGAGACCCACAAACACAAGTGGACCACTTTCCAAGGTACCTAAATCTCAACAACATTTTGATAAAGAAAAGAATTAAAGGAAATGAGAAAAGGAGAACGATGAATTTAATATGATGATACACCATTGCACAGTGTGACAGTGGTGTAATTGCCACCACTTGATTCAAAGACTTGTGATAGAAAGAAAGATGCCATTATAGGGCATAGGCAGAATGAAGGAAGTAAGACTTTGGAACAAGGTTGAAGCATTGAAAGGGAAAAATTGGAGAAGAGTCATTAGAGAAGAGTCACTTACACAATGACAATTGACACCTATACAAAATGTCACAATGACACAGTTCAACATTTTACGACACATATAACTTAGCAAGTTTGTAAGGAAATATTGCAATTTGGGAAGCTTTATCATAGTTTCAATCTTAGTCCTAAACATATCCAAGTAAAATGTCGAGATTGAGAATGGCATAAGGTGGTAATCATTGAACTATTTATACTCTCTATATGGGTAGAAAAAACATCACTATTTGGATTACCAAAATCCATGTAAGAAACTCAAACCATACATCAACAAGTGAAAGATAAGTGCAAGAAAACAATACAACTATAGACGGATATTCAATTGGGGGGATTTGCGCAAAGTGGAGAGCTGGATGTCTTACCCATGGAGAAGGATGCGACCCTAAGAGTCCTTCCTTCAAAGAAACCCTAGCCCTCTCAGGAAGGAAGATATCTTGTCCGATCTTCAAGAAGAAGCTCAACGAGAAATCATCTCTCACTACACAAGCACGATTGTCTCATCAAAAGTGAGATTGAATTAGTCATCAAGTGAGTTTTAAACTTATTCAAGTGAAGCAATGTATACACATTCTTAAGCAAAATAGAAAGAACAACAATGTCACACACACAATGCACAGATTTTTACCTTGGAAATTGTTAACCAGTAAAATCAACCTAACTTAGAGCTGCACCTCTATCTTCTTAATTGTATTAACTTGACCGTTCACAAAAATATTTAGGTATTTCGTAGCATCCAAAACCCTAATTTGTTAACCTAAATTAGATTACATCCCCAATCCCTTAACTAGGGTTAGATTACAATAGGTTGAAAAACCATTGGTTGAAAAAGCACAAAAATAGGCCAAAAACAAACTCCCCAAATTTTTTTTAGGGCATTGCCCCAAACCCCAACGGCTTGAGGCTTCCACTGCGCTCAACAAGGGGGGCTAATGCCACCTCCACTAATGATTTTTAAATTTGCACCTATCATAGTCCACGTGCAAAGAATATAATACATCTCAAACATTCTCCCAGTTGTTTTCTTTGCAAAATAGGGAGTTCATGATTTATATGGTCATTGATTTAAGACATCAATGCCCATTGCTTCTTTACACCAAGAGAATTTCTCAGTACCAACAGAGTTCATCAATGAGTTTGCAACATTCTTCATTGTGTCAACCTTCTCCAACAACACCACCTTGTCTTCAACCATGTCTCTCACAAAGTGGTACTATACATCGATATGCTTCGTCTTAGAATGATTAGTAGGGTTCTTTGCCAGAAAGATTGCACTTTGATTGTTGCAATCTAACACGACAACAACAATGCCCATTCCTTCTTGTTAGGATATTAACTTCTCAATATTAACAAACTTCATCAATGAGTCTGCAACATTCTTGAAGGTGTCAACCTTCTCCAACAGCACCTTCTTGTCTTCAACCATGTCTCTCACAAAGTGGTACTGCAGATCGATATGCTTCATCTTAGAATGATAAGTAGGGTTCTTTTCTAGAAATATTGCACTCTGACTACCGCAATCTAACTTTATAGCCAGTTGTTCAAACCCAATACCTGAGCACAATCTTTGCAACCATACAACTTCCTTACTTGCATGGGTTGTTGCCAAGCATTCAATGTTTGTAGTTGAAAGTGCAACTACAACCAGTCTCTTGCTCATCTAGCCAATTACTCCTCCAACTAGGTTAAACACATAACCACGTGTAGATCTTCTGCAATCAAGATCTCCAACCCATTCTGCATTAACAAAGCCCTATACATCTATCACTTTGTCTGGTCTAGGCCTTCCTTGGTAGCAGATTGCATAAATTGTAGTGCCACACAAAGACTTGAAGACTCTCTTTATAATTGTCTAGAGCTCTTTCCTTGGTTTTGACATATATTTGCTCAAAACTCCCATTGCACGAGCAATGTTTGGTTTAATATAGACCATAGCATACATCAAACTGTTAGCACCA
>SNQJ01S0071795.1:29455-40248 GCA_010110895.2 Picea sitchensis | reverse complement strand
CGGGGGTGGAGCCCGGTCCCAGCTCGGGGGTGACCTACTGTTGAGCTGATGAACAGTGTGGTTTAAGGATGGGAGGTTCGTGGAAGGCCTGCACTTGGTTGGTGAATGCTACAGCAGATAAAAGATAAGTAATCTGAGTTATGTTTTAACACATTTGACATGATTGTGTTGTTTTGTATCATGTTTTCCGTTGTGTAAATAAAATACTGTTGCATGCTATGGTTTGTTAATGGTAACAGTAACTTATATATTTTACTCTGCGAATTAAGTGTGTTTAATTCTGGTTAAATGCATTTCTTTTTAAATCCATGTAATGAATGGTAAACTAAGAGGTTGGGTGAACCTGGGTAGTGAAGGGTACACTACAATTACTGTGCAAGAGAAGAGTAGTCAAGGCAGAGCTATTATCAGTGTGCCAAAACAGAGTGAAGCAGTCAAGGAAGTGTTAGAGCGGAGCAATGAAGGTAGTGTGAGAGCATCAAAAGAGGCCAATAAAAAAATCATCTTTTTAAAATGATTTGTTAATATTGACTAAAATAAAATCGATAAAATCACATACTCAAAGAAATAATATCTAATACGAGATGATTCAACCAATACAAATTTCATAAATAAAAAATTATATTTAATTTTCCAAATAAATTGAATTAAATTAGAACTTTTAACTTTGAATATGGTTATAAGATAAATTGAATTAATATAAGGTCAATGGAGAAGCTAATTCTATAGTACCTAGAGAGAGGGACTAATAAACCACTCCCTTTAGGAAAACACGGTCGATGGATTATGCTCTTGGAATATTAGAAATTAGACATTTTTCAAATACAATAAATCACACATTGGATTTGATCATTTATATAAAATAAATATTAGGGTAGACGCTATATGAATGATTTCTTGAGTGCAAATTTTTGGTATTCAAATATTCATCACATAGATTATTGACCTCATTATCTAGTTAATTTAATTATAACTATATAAAAAACTTAACCAATATCCAATTTGCTTAAACAACATACCTAAACAAAACAATGAGAAAGTCTAAACACTACCGTCTTGCAATGCAAGTGATAGGCACAAAATCCATCCATTTCGTTATAGATGGCGCTCAACTTTAACTTGCCTACGCGTTGGTATCTTTAAAGCACGTCTCCTATAATGACAACAAGCTTTGGATCGATCTACTTCCTTGAATATTAATAAATTTCATGCTTTTTGAAAAAAGAAATTTGGTAACAAAGATCTTAAACTTAGAAGAGTTGAAAGAGAAGAATATAGCCAACCGTATATATTCACAAGCTGGAGCCTGTAGAATAGCTCATTTGTCTAGAAGGATAATAATGGCTTATAATGACTGATAGGCCAATCTCGTTTGATTACTCCCATTAAATAAAAATCATAATAATAATGGTCCCATTAACAATGAGATGAATTAACAATGAGATGAATATATGACATTTATGTTCATCGCATAGATATACGACATATGAAGAGCATAAGAATTTTATGTTCATCACATAGCCACGAGGCTATGTTCATTACATAGGACATTTGTTTTCATCACATATCCACTTGTTACTTAAATGTCATGTCGTTGAAATGTGATGAACATAGCCTCATTATCACAATATCCCCATCGTCATCAATGCGTGACAAAAAAATATCTATCATCACAGTGTGATGAACATAACCTCATTATTAATGGGACAAAGATCTTAAACTTTGCAAAGATCAGAAATAGAGAAAATAGCCAGCTGTAGAATAGCTCAAAGGTCTTAAACTTTGAAGAGTTCAAAGAGAAAAAAAAATAGCGAGCTGTAGAATAGCTCGTTTGTCCAAAAGGATAATGATTGACAAACCAATTTCGTTGGAAGATTTCCCCGGAATAAAAATATTAATAATAATGTTTTCCTTTTAGTTCGGTGGATTCTTTTTTAAAGGTCAAACGAAGCCCTCTCCACCCAACTCCCTGACAACTTGCAGTGCCAACTTAAAAACGAAAGATTTGGTTTTGGCTTTGGCTAAACGAAGGATTTGATTTGGTTTTGGCTTTGGCTAAACGTTTTAAATTTTAGGTTTTTTTGGTTCAGAATCATTCAGAAATAACTATTGGTTTGGTTTGAAAAGACTTAAAACAAAGGCGTTGACTAAACTTTCTATCTTTCAAATTTTCTGTCAAAAATTGATCAAAATTGAGAGATATAAATTTAGACAAAATCTCTATTTTCTATAGTTTAAAATACTTAAAAAAAAATTATGCTAAAACAATAATCTATTTCACACACACTTGACAGGATTACGTAAATTTTCAAACCGACGGAGGTAACACGACATTAAGGAGAAAAGGCCCCACATATTTAATGTCGAATGTCGCCATTTCGTAGAAAATAAGACCACGAGTATTGCAATTGCCCTCCAGCAAAGCTTTGATCTTAAATGTAGCAATCCCCGACCGTTTCCTCTCAGACTCTATAATCGGGTAACAGTGCCCTCTCTGTCAGCTGATATCACGTAACCCCACTTCTTCCACCCGGCAATCTTCAAGAATAACTCTATACATAAATGCGAATTGAATAAATTGACACTTGACCCAGTCGTTTACACATAACGTGTTTCTGTTTCCATAGGTTATTTCTAGCTTCATGGGCGGTTAAAAATACTTTCCTTTTTCTTTATATAACACAACCTGGTACATAAATTCACAAACTTCAATCATTATTGCTGTTACAGCATATTGAATCGATTCAATAAAATAGCTGGTTGTTCTTGGGAGAAGCTTTGCTCTGCTTGACGGCTTTTTCAACAGTGGTTTTTGCAGACTACAAATCGTCACCTCCTGCGTCTCCTCCATATTACTACAATTCCATGCCGCCGCCTCCTCCATATTAATATATACAATTCCATGAAGGGTCTAATTTTCTGTGGGTTGTTCCAAGTCCAGAGCTTTCTCCTCCAACCAACCGTTGAGTGTAACCAGTGCGTATTTGATATAGTTGTGTATATATTGTGGACATTAAGATGGCCCGAGGAGTCACCCCCTGTCCACAAGAGAGCATCCTCTCTATCAAGAAGTTNCCTCTCTGTCAGCTGATATCACGTAACCCCACTTCTTCCACCCGGCAATCTTCAAGAATAACTCTATACATAAATGCGAATTGAATAAATTGACACTTGACCCAGTCGTTTACACATAACGTGTTTCTGTTTCCATAGGTTATTTCTAGCTTCATGGGCGGTTAAAAATACTTTCCTTTTTCTTTATATAACACAACCTGGTACATAAATTCACAAACTTCAATCATTATTGCTGTTACAGCATATTGAATCGATTCAATAAAATAGCTGGTTGTTCTTGGGAGAAGCTTTGCTCTGCTTGACGGCTTTTTCAACAGTGGTTTTTGCAGACTACAAATCGTCACCTCCTGCGTCTCCTCCATATTACTACAATTCCATGCCGCCGCCTCCTCCATATTAATATATACAATTCCATGAAGGGTCTAATTTTCTGTGGGTTGTTCCAAGTCCAGAGCTTTCTCCTCCAACCAACCGTTGAGTGTAACCAGTGCGTATTTGATATAGTTGTGTATATATTGTGGACATTAAGATGGCCCGAGGAGTCACCCCCTGTCCACAAGAGAGCATCCTCTCTATCAAGAAGTTATACCGACACTCATTACATGCTTACAGTATGTATTCCATTCCACGGCTAAATAGGCTGGGATAGTCCCATGCCTGGAGGTGTCTTTTGCATGAAATAGATAACATATATGTATGGAGTGTAGATGATTAAGGAGTTGTGTATATAAGTAGGAGGAATCCCCCAATCCCAGGATGTGATCCTTTCCAATATATATATGGAGTGTTCAGACCCTGGGTTCCAAGAAAGCTAATGTGAAATAAGAGGAATGAATCGATCCAAGTTTCTCCAAGTATACGAGGCCAATCTTGTAATGGGTGGAGTCGATCTGAGCCAAGAAGCCAAAAAACTGAGTGGGAGGTATTTTTCCTTTATAACAGTATGGCAGATCCCATCTTTTGTTAACACACGCCAGAGTGTGTTTGCAGCAAGAGCTAAATTAAAGTACAAAATATTCTTGAGGCCCCATCCTCCTTTGTGTTTTGGTTCGGCAAGTGTATCCTGACTACAGAGATGGAGGCGATGTATATATGTGCAACCCATCCAGAGGAAATTGTATGATAGAGTGGTTGTCGTTCCATGACAGCTTTGATGAGAGTGTATCATCCTCCCAAGGAGAGCCAACGGTTGCACCAGTTTCCAATTCTTTTTTCCACTTTTTTCATGAGCCAATTCCAATTGTTGTGTCAGTGACTGTATTGTCCAATTGTTGTGTCAGTGACTGTATTGGAAGATTTGCATAATGAAAATTTGATTTTTCCAGTTTATCTGTAAACCAGAAGCGCTACTGAACACATGTAAAATGTATGGAGTCATTTGTCATAATTAAAACGTCATCAACAAAGAGGAGATGTAAGATATTCACCATCTTGGAGACTTTTACTCCTGTTAGTTTCCCTTGTGACTAGCCAAGTTTTAGGAGTATACTTATACCACCTTTACTACTATGGAAAAATGGGGAAGCTTCCTTGTTGACCAAAACTCAGAAGGTAGCGCTCGAAACAAAACCGATAATCTACTTGATGGATGTCAAATTGAAGCCATATTGTACCAAGATCAACTGTAGAAAATCCCAATCAATGCAATCACATTTAGCAATGCAACTATAGAAAATACCAACCATGCAAATGCAACCACATTTTAGTAAAAAGTGGTTCATATACATTGAAATCAACCTCATTTTCTACTCTTTAAAATTAATCAAACACTTTTTACATAAATGTGGTTGTTGCTACATACATGCTTGGGGATGTCATGAATAATAAACCATCAATATATTAATACATAATTAATGTATTAATTAATTATTATAAGAATGTAATGTATAAATTAAAGTATTAATACATTATACATTATGTATTAATTAATTAATACATTACTAAAGTATTAATGCATTAAAACATTAATAAAATATCAATACACACATAAAATAATAGATACATTATTAAAATTAAAACTAAGAAGAATACACACACAAGTGAGACAGTGCTCACAAAGCTTATTTCATTGAGAGAATTCAAGTACATTTATAGTCAAATAGAAGATTAGATTACACTCCTATCATTGTGGATCTCAAACCACCCACAAACTAAATCTGTGTGCTTGTGAAACAAACTTGAAACAACATTCTAAATTTACAATACATTCTAGAAGTTTCTACATTATTCTAACATCCCCCTTTAATGGAGAAACAAATTTTCTACAACACCTAACTTGCTTATAAAAACTTCAAACTTGAGTTTACCAAGAGGTTTGGTAAATATATCAGTCACATTATTATTTGTATTACAAAATATCAAACCAATTTCGTTTGATTCAATCTTGTCTCTCACAAAGTGATGTTGTAGCTTGATGTGTTTTGATATTGCATAATATATTGTATTGTGTGACAATTTGATAAAAATTTGATTGTCACAATTGATGCATGTTGGACCATTTTTCTCCTCTTCGACATATGCAAGAATTCTCTACAACCAAACAAGTTCACAGCTAGCACTGGTCAAGGCTTTATACTCAGATTTTGTTGACGAAAAAGAAATAGTAGGTTGCTTCTTGCTACTCCACGATACAACCCTCGATCATATATGAAATGCATATTCTGAGGTAGATCTTCTATCATCGGGATTTCTTGCCCAATATGAATCAGAAAAACCTTAGTTCAACGTCAAATTCATCAGTATACATCTTACCTAAATTTATTGTTCCTTTCAACTATCATAGTACTTTCTTTGCATCTTTCAAGTGGCTTTCAGAAGGCTTAGCCATGAATTGACTAAGGATGTTGACTGAGTATGCAATGTCTATTCTCGTAGTGGTGAGGTAGTTCAAACTTCCAACCAACTGATGATACAAAGTATCATCTACCCCTTTAGTTCCATCTTCACTATATAACTTTGCATTATGTTCTAAGGGAGCTGACATAGCTTTACATTCACTCATATTGAACTTTCTAAGAATTTATTTTGTGTATTTATGTTGAGTGATTACTGTCTTACCAGGCTCTATCAAAAACTCAATTCCTAAATAGTAATGCAATTCACCAAGATCTTTCATTTCAAATTCTTGAGACAACTGACTTTTAATCTCTTCAATTAACTTGTATGCACTTCTTGTAATAATGAGATCATTCACATATAAAGATATTAAAGCAACATTTCCTTCTTCATCTTTCTTAACATATAGGTTAGGATAATTTTTTCTTTTCACAAACCCATTCTGATAAAAGAAGGTATATATATTTACATACCATGATCTTTGTGTCTATTTCAAACCATATAAGGCTTTCCTTAATCTGCAAACTAGATGTTCATGTCCCCGCTTGACAAACCCTTCAGGATGAACCAAATCAACATCTTCCTTTAAGTCACCATTTAGAAAAGAAGATTTGACATCTAACTGATGTATTTTCCATTTATGTTTTGTAGCTAAGGCAATTGGTACTCCAATTGTATTCAATTTAGTTACTAGTGCAAACTTATCTTTGTAATCAATTCCCTCTTTTTGTGAATATCCTTTTGCAACTAATCTTGCCTTATATTTATCAATGCTAGCATCTTCTTTAAATTTAGATTTATACAACCATTTGTTTCCAATAGAGACTTTGTTTTCAGGTAGTTCAACTAATTCCCATGTTTGATTTTTCATAAGAGATTCATATTCATCATTCATAGCATTTCTCCACTTTTGATGTTTTTTATCTTGATCATAGTTTACAGGTTCTACAACATTCATTACATGATACATTGAAATGCATAATATTTATACCTTATAGATGGATGATTTTGTTGTGATGACTTCCTTGGTCCTTCACTGCTTTCATCTCATCTCCTTCTCTGTGGTGACTCCTCTCCACTTGATGTATCATGACTTCTTGAAGTGTTCATTCTACTTTCATTCCATTCTCGAACCTGTACCTACACCTATTCCTGTTTATGTTTAACCATTGCATCTACTTTGATATGCACATCACTATCATTATGCCAAGCATCTACATCATTCATTGTATCAACTCTATCTGCATTTTCATGAAACACTAAATCTCTACTTACAAACAATTTATGTGAATTGGGATCAAACAATTTGTATGTTTTTTTATTAGTACAATACCCAATAAAAACACACTTGATTGACTTTGCATCAAGTTTTCTTCTTTCATTCTTTGGAATATGTGCAAAGGCAATGGATCCAAATACTTTTAAATGACTGACATCAGGTTTATAACCATAAAGAATCTCAAAAAGGAGTTTAGAAATCTAATTTCTTAGTTGGACTTTGATTCTTTAAACAAACAACAGGATTTTTTTTCGTTTTCATGTTTCATTAATGACTGAAAGCATGAATGAAACATTAAAACTTCTAATCAAATTTCAATTATATCCAAGGCTTGGTCTTTATGTAGGGTCAATGTTCTTACAACTCTTTTAATGAATGTTGTTTTTCTTTGAAGCTTATCATATATCAATAAAACATTTGTTTTTGAGTTGCTCCTAGATTATAAGCTATATCTTGAGTACTTTGTAAACACATCAATAATAGATTGGCATTAAGACTATAAGCTTCTTCATTTAACGTTCTTGGTAGATCATTTTCGATTTTAAATCCTTTGATTGGTATTTTTATTTTTGGATTGCATCCTCTCCTAACCTTGGCAAATCAAGGTACCCATTACATATGATGAGATTCAAACACAACTCGATCATACAGTATACTCTATTTGAAGTGGCAGTTCGAATCGACAGATCCATCATTACAAACCAGAGTCTTGGGTTTTTCTCTGTACTCATGGCATTCATTACCTGAAATGCCCAATTTTCATGGCTTGAAACCCCTTATGCTCTCATTTTGGTCGCGCTAGGGTAAATGTGGGTTTTATTCCTTTGTTATTTTCTCTCGCCTTCCTTTGTTTCTTCTACCCCTTATGCTCACAGTGAGTTTTGGTCACCTTTGTGAGTGCCTGTCCAAACCCTGATGGCCCCTGTCGTCTGTGTTGAGCCGAATGGCTCCCAAACTTTGTTGTTGTGTGATGACCCGAGTGAAGACCTTAAAAGTCGGGGTTGGGTTGTGTTTCTCAAGAAATTCCAGGGTTATAACTTACAAGCAGCCCAAGAGTTCGCTCTCACATTCGATGGATGCAAAGCCAAAGTGGGTGATATTCAATTGGAAATCACCGAGGAATTTCTCAGCGAGGCAAAGGGCTTCCCCCTCACTGGCCAAAAATGGTTTAAAAATTCAAAGTTGGCAGAGGTACCATGGAGTCTGTTCATTACCTCTCGAAAAATTCAATGTTGTGACAAAGGTATGTCGCTCTCTTTATTGAAATATAGATGGCACAGTCTGTTGGTAGTGTTAAGGAAATTTGTTACTTGTGAAGGTAGTTATGGCCTCGTCTTCCTTTATCACATAAGACTGCTAATGCATTTTATCTGTTTCTAGTTAAACATGCCTCTTTACTTATTGAGAAGTTTATATAAGATGTCAAAGAGATATAAAAGGAAGAAATTGGATTCTAGCTTATTTCATCATGGGTTGATTAAGTTGTTGATAGTCCATCATCTTAAACTACTTAATGATGATTGGGATTCTTTTGTGACTCGCAATGGATTTGTTACAATTAACCTTGTAGAGACTTTGGTGGTTGATAAACCTATTCTAGAGAAGTCTATTTTTCCCTCCAGTGATAGGGCAATTTTCTTGTGTGAAAACCCTTGTGAAAGGGCTACACCCGATCAGTCAGTGTGTGAACAACAGGACGTCGACTCCAAGATTGTTAAAATTCCTGAGTGTGAACAAGTCATCGACCCTAACCTTGACATCAAATCCACCAGTATAAACCCTTCCAAACAATCAAAGAAAAATTGAGACATCCGAGGGTTTAATAACAAGAGGGATGGGAAATTAATTTTGAGGAACCTACGAAATAGATTAAAAGCTCATGTGAGCTCGACCGAATCGATCGAGGTCCATGAGAGCTCTGATTCTGAGATTGAAAAATTCCTGGCAACTCAAGACCCAAATCAGTCTAAATCGGATCTCGATCAAGCTTTCAATTATGTGAATAACTTGCCGCTATGTCCCAAGCACAACAAGGATTTTCCAGTAATTAAATTTGGTCAAAATCTAATAGTGGATAGTGGTAGTGTTTTAACACACAGTCATGCGCTTCCTCAACCATTTGCCCCTGCTGTAAATTGTGAAGTGTGTTTACATGGGATAGGTTTGTATTACATATACATTCTCATCCTTCAAGAAAAGATCAAGGCTCTTACGGCTCAAAACCGCTCATTAACAATTGAAAACCGCGAGCTCAAGATCAATTCACAAAGGAAAGGAAAACGCTTGAAAAGGACTGGCAATATCATAATAAAAAACATCGATAATATCGAGGTTGTGATCAACTCTGAAATTTTGTGAGTCGAATTTGATTTTCAGTTGAATGGTAAGATTAGTTTTTATTTTATTTGTGCTTTATTGTTATTTTTCTAATTAATATAGAGTGATTTAGATTTCTGTTTTTAGTAATAAGACCGGCTACAAAATCATGAGATTTTGTAGCCAAGTCAAATTTCTCATATAAAAATTTGGAAATTGTTAGTTAAATAAATATCTAATTTGCACATTTCGTTTTTCTTTCGGGATAAGATGTATCTTGTGAATTGGAGCATTGTTGGAATTAGTTGATTAGTCACCTCTTTTGGCTTATTCTCTAAATCAAAACAAAATTTGTGTAATTTTGAAGATACAGTTTGATATTGAGTGGCTTTTTAGACCCTCTATTTTTGTAGCTTTGAGATCGTTTTGAGATATGATCCTATCTTAGAAGATAGGATGCTTATCTTACCTAAACTTTTTAAATACACCATATTTTGTAATAGAGGACATCTCGACTGGGAGCAAAAGATAGACGATTAATTCCAGAACTTAATGAAACAACATTCATGCATTTTGGCTTTAGCCTCTTGTTTATTAATGTTGTCATATATGTTTTGTTAATGCTTCTACATATATAGATATGATATCTTTATATTAAATGATCTGTGATGTGCAGGATTGTTATATTAAGTACTATCCATAATTTGCTTCTCAAAATATAAATGTTGTGATCATATTTTTAGTTAAAACGATAGAGTTTATCTTTCAATTTTAATTGAAAAACGAAACATACAGGTTACTTTCAGATTTATCTTACAGCAATTATCTATAATTATGAGATTATAGGTTTATGTTGGTGTCTTAGCTTCAATCATTAAAACCCAAACTGCCAACACATTGTTCTGGATTTATTTAGAACAGTCTTAAGGTTCATTGCAGGTTTCCCTCTTGGACATGGTAGTTGGACATTCTCTAATCATGAAGATGCTCGGATACACATCACTAACCCACTAACAGGTTATCTCATTTACATTTTTCTGTCATTTACTCATAATTGAAACTCGAATGTATGGTTCAACTTTTGACTATCCACACGTTTATGTTTCATAATAATTTTTCATATTAGTTTAGATTTATAAAGGAGAAACAAAAACATATTTTTATGTGATTTCTTTATCTGCTTCCTAGAAGCAATCATTTTTCACATTGAGTTTCGTAAGTTTAGATTAAAATTTGCAGTTTGTATATCTGTACATAAGTAAGATAAGTAAATCTTCTGTTTAAATAT
>SNQJ01S0071795.1:12722-23730 GCA_010110895.2 Picea sitchensis | reverse complement strand
AAGTAAAAACTGCTAAAAATAGTAAATTGCCAAAAATGTCAGAAAACTGTTTTGAGCCAGTTGGAAAAGGTGGGTGGCCACCGATATCCATCTCGTTCAAGTTTTTAATTGAGTTTCTATCAGATTTTAACAACTATGATTATGATGAGTTAAGTGAAGAATTAAGTCTCTTAAGGAAACAAGATTGTGAATCACTCAATGATTTTTCAATTAGGTTCATTCATATTTGTACTAGATTCCCTTTGAAAGAAATGTCACTTATTAATGAATGGTTTGAATACCTCATTTCTCTCTCATACAAGTAAGATCAATTAATTGTTAACCAATATGAATTGAACACTAACACTCAATCTCAAGATGGTTCAAATTTTGATGTTGATCTTGAAGATTTTGAAGCACCACAATTTTTGTCAACTTCTTTCATTTTGGAAAATCACAAGCAACATCATATTTTACAAAATGCAATTGTCACCTCTAATCATTCTTCGTCAACGATGACTCCTCCTGTCGAAGAAGGAACCTTGACTTCAAAGGAAGAAAGTTGTCACACTCTCATAGATTTTATAATTGTTTCTAAAGTAAAAGAGGCTGAGTGTAAAGTTGATAATCATGTGGATGCTAAATCTTCCCCTAATTTTGTTGAACAAATCCATGATCAATCAATAGGAGACAAAATAATTAGTCAGACTATTAATCAACCTTCTATATCTAGTGATTTTCCCTCAATTTTTCCCTTACATAATGAACCAAATTGTCTCTTAGAAACCGTCTCATATTCTTTGAAAGAGAATAAAACAGAGGTTGATCAGTTTATACAAGGAGAGGGGACAAAACCAGATTTTGAAACGCATATACCTATCATTTCAAGAGATGCATTTTGTCTCCTCAATTCTTTTACATACTATTCCTTGTACCCAGATATTTTTGATCCTAATATTGTGCAATTGCATGTTTCATATTACCTTGGATAGAATTCAACACTATATAATCATGCACAAAGAGATTACTTAATAGAAGATAAAGAGGGAAATAATTTTGCCCATCAACATGTTGATTTTTATTCTCATCAATTATCTGTGGGTAAAACAAGAAATGATTTGAAAGAGTCCAAAATTGCATCTTTCATTAATTCATCTCAATTTGTGTTTCAAGAAGGATCTAAATTTTTCCATGATCAATTATTTGAGGTTGAAAAATACAATCATCCAAATATTACTACCAATGATGATTATTCAAAAATATTGGTCGTTCCATCTAGTTCATCTCAAATAGTTAACCTTGAAATATCTAAGCTCAATGGAAAGTTTCAAGAGAATGAAACATTTATTTTCTGATCGAGAATCATGATAAGTTCTTGCCATCTTGATCCAACCTTTTTACACGATTATTTCCTTGATAGACTAATACTTTATTCTCATCGGGAATATTTGTCGCAATTCTTTCAAACAATCCCATGTCAGTAATTGCATGTATCATGATAGTATTGCAGATTGGTTGGAGTATTCATATCTCGAAAAGTTTCCAGGGAATGGTAAGATTATCTTCACTTTATTTAGAGATCAAGGAGGTAACTTTAACACACTCATTTTATATCTTTCAGATGGAGAAAATATGGAACGGAGGGAAAATTTTCGAGAGGATGGGGCACTTCGGTTTAGGCTAATGGTTACGTTAGGTCCCCATAACTCTCACAACCTTCATAATCTCATTTTTTCATATTTTTGTAACCCATATAATGACAAAATTGCTAAATGGTTAGAGGATTCATACAATAAGAATGTTCAAGGGAATGGTAAGATCATGATTGCCTTATTTTTAAATGCTGATAATAAAGGTGAGTATGATATATTTTTTTCATTTTTCAGTATATTACCATTCTTGTTAGTAATATGTGATTTTGTTTCTACTGTAGGATTGGAGTTACTCCGATGGCAACATTGGAAGCATGACTTCATGTAGTATTCTGATTTGTTTAGTAGTTAGAGTAGGCTTTCTTTTAGTTTTATTTCTCACTGTTTCTCTTTGTATTAATGAAGTCATGAACACAAGTGGGCACACCAAGAGAACCATAATATGAATGTTGTCAGGGAAGTCCGCTTGATCTTTTTCTCTTTGTTTTTCATTGAATATTTCTTTTCAAAGCCACAGTATTATTATGAAAACTTTAAATGGAAAGTAAAGAGATAAATAAATCTAAACTATAAATTCAACCCTGACCCAAGGTACCACGAGTAGGACTACATTCACATCAATGAGGATTTTTCTATTTTCTTTCAGTCTCTCAAGATATATTTCATGTGATGTTTTCAGATCCACCTTTGTACATATTTTTTTTGTTTTGATTTACTTTTGTTTTTTGATTTTGGTTGTTTTCATTTTTGCTTGTTTTCGTTGCTTCATGGTTAAACTTATGTCTATGTCACCTTTTAGTTCATGAAGGGAAACCAAATTGCCTCATTATGAAGCAACATCTAATGTCTTTTCAGAGCATCAATGTTGTAAATTGCTGAAACACAGACTAACTAAAGAAAGTTTATGTTTGAAGCAAATCTTTTGGTTTCACTTTATAATCATGAGCAGACATGACCATCTTTAAAGATTTTTACGTTGTCCCTACTTTTAAATAAATCAACTAAAGTATGCCTTCCTGTCCTCGAAAAATTATTTTCATCAGAAAACTAATTTTCAGATCATAATAAAGGTTACCAAGCGAAAAATAAAAGGCTGGAAAATGTCAAGTGTTCTGAAAACTGAAATTTTCAGCATCACCCCGCTCTTCTGAATATCAATAAATTTATGTCAGATTGTAAATAATTTCTCGAGAGTTGTGGGAAGTGTTTGTAAACCCGTCGAGATACTGAACAGGTCTGCTGGCAGTGGGAAAATGCATGCATGATACCAAGACAACTTCGTTGGGGTACTGAATAGGCCTATTTTCAATGAAGCAATGTCGGGTTCAAGAAAACTATCAAGTATAAATTTTGATATTGGTCTTAAGTATCTTTCATTTTGAATTGAAATTTCTTGGATAGGGTAGAGGCATCAGAATGGGTTAATTGACATCCCTACTGAGGCTATGGATTCCTTCTAGCAGCAGTGGCCCTATCAATAGTATCGAATCCATTGACTTGAACATCGTTGCTCTCGTAGTTAAAATTTTGTCATCGGATTTCATTTGGACATAAAAATATCTTAAGTTGGACTGTGTAATGATTGTTGAGATGCTTGATGTCCTTCAACTATGCTTTGATCTGAAATCATTTTAAGAATTCCTAACATGAACTCGTTGGTAATGCAAAGATAAATGCTTCTCCTAGTAAGTTTCCATTGTTGGAAGCCCTACACGATTTTTTCCTTTTAAAGTGACAAATAACAATTCCCGTAGCTGCCTACGCTTCGTCATGTAAATATTGCTATTTGACGGTGACTACTCGATTGTAAAAAAGATGTTTTGATTGTTCCTATTATATTTTTTTCATTTTCATGCTTCATTCATGACTGAAAGCAAGAATGAAACATCAAAACGTATAATCAAATTGCAGTTATATCCAAGGATTGGTCTTTATGTAGGGGCAATGTTCTTACAACTCTTTTAATGAATGTTGTTTTGCTTTGAAGCTTATCATATATCAATAAAACATTTTTTTTTTAGTTGCTCCTGGATTATAAGCTATATCTTGAGTACTTTGTAAACACATCAAGAATAGATTGGCATTAAGACTATAAGCTTCTTCATTTAATGTTCTTAGTAGATGATTTTCGATTTTAAATCCTTTGATTGGTATTTTGATTTTTGGATCGCATCCTCTCCTAACCTTGGCAAATCAAGGTACCCATTACATATGATGATATTCAAACACAACTCGTTCATACCCAGTACAATGTTTGAAGTGGCAGTTCAAATCGACAGATCCATCATTACAAACTAGAATCTTGGATTTCGCTCTGTACTCATGGCATTCATTACCTGAAATGCTCGATTTCCGTGGCTTGAAACCCCTTATGCTCTCATTTTGGTTGTGCTAGGGTAACTGTGGGTTTTATTCCTTTTTTATTTTCTTTGGCCTTCCTCTATTTCTGCTACCCCTTATTCTCATAGTGAGTTATGGTCGCCTTTGTGACTACCTGTCCAAACCCTGATGGTGCCTGTCGTCCGTGTTGAGCCGAATGGCTCCCAAACTTTATTGTTGTGTGATGACATGAGTGAAGACCTTAAAACTTAGGATTGGGTTGTGTTTCTCAAAAAATTATAGGGTTATAACTTACAAGAAGCCCAAGATTCCGCTCTCACATTTGATGGATGCAGAGCCAAAGTGGGCGATATTCAATTGGAAATCACCAAGGAATTTATAAGCGAGGCAACGGGCCTCCCCCTCACCGGCCAAAAATGGTTTAAAAATTCAAAGTTGGAAGAGGTACCATGGAGTCTGTTCGTCACCTCTCAAAAAATTCAATGATGTGAAAAAGGTATGCCTCTCTTCTGTTGAAAGATAGATGGCACAGTCTGTTGGAAGTGTTAAGGAAATTTGTTACTTGTGAAGGTCACTACGGCCTCGTCTTCCTTTATCACATAAGACTGCTAATGCATTTTATCGGTTTCCAGTTAAACATGCCTTTTTACTTATTAATAAGTTTATATAAGATGTCAAAGAGATATCAAAGGCAGAAATTGGATTCCAGCTTATTTTATCATGGGTTGATTAAGTTATTGATAGTCCATCATCTGAAACTACTTAATGAGGATTGGGATGCTTTCATGACTCACAATGGCTTTGTTACAATTAACCTTATAGAGACTCCGGTGTTTGATAAACCTATGCTAGAGAAGTCTCTTTTTCCCTCCAGTGATAGGCCAGTTTTCTTGTGTGAAAACCCTTGTGAAAGGGCTACGCCTGATCAGTCTGTGTGTGAACAATAGGACATCAGCTCCAATCTTGTTAAAATTCTTGAGTGTGAACAAGTCGTCTACCCTAACCTTGACATCAAATCCACCAGTGTAAACCCTTCCAAACAGTCAAAGAAAAATCGAGACATGCGAGGGTTTAATAAGAAGAGGTCTAGGAGATTAATTTCAAGGAGCCTACAAAATAGATCAAAAGCTCATGTGAGATCAATCGAATATATCGAGGTCCATGAGAGCTATGATTCTGATATTGAAAAATTCTTGGCAGCTGAAGACCCAAATCACTCTAAACTGGATCTCGGTCAATCTTTCATTTATGTCAATAACTTGTCGAGGTGTCTCAAGCACAACAAGGATTTTCCAGGAATTAAATTCGGTCAAAATCCGACAGTGGATAGTGGTAGTGTTTTAACACACAGTCATGCACTTCCTCAACCATTTGCCCCTGCTATAAATTGTGAAGTGTGTTTACATTGGATAGGTGTGTATTACACAGACATTCTCATCCTTCAAGAAAATATCAAGGCTCTTACGGCTCAAAACCGCTCATTGACAATTGAAAACCGCAAGCTTAAGATCAATGCACAAAGGAAAGGAAAATTCTTGAAAAGGACTGGAAATATCATAATAACAAACGTCAATAGTATCGAGGCTATTGATCAACTCTAAAATTTTGTGATTCGAATTTGATTTTTAGTTGAATGGTAAGATTATATTTTATTTTATTTGTGCTTTATTGTTATTTTTTTAATTAATATAGAGTGATTTAGATTTATGTTTTCAATAATAAGACTGGCTACATAATCGTGAGATTTTGTATCCAAGTCAAATTTCTCATATAAAGATTTGGAAATTGTTTGTTAAATAAATATCTAATTTGCACATTTCATTTTGCTTTCAGGATAAGATATATCTTATGAATTGGAGCATTGCTGGACTTAGTTGATTAGTCACCTCTTTTGGCTTATTCTGTAAATCAAAACAAAAATTGTGTAATTTTGAAGATACAGTTTGATATTGGGTGGCTTTTTAGACCCTCTATTTTTGTAACTTTGAGATATGATCCTATCTTAGAAGATAGGATGCTTAGCTTACCCAAACTCTTTAAATACATCATATTTTGTAATAGAGGACATCTCGGCTGGGAGCAAAAGATGGACAATTAATTCCATAACTTTATGAAACAACATTCATGCATTTTGGCTTTAACCTCTTGTTTATTAATGTTGTCATATATGTTTTGTTAATGCTTCTACATATATAGATCTGATATCTTTAGATTAACTGATATGTGATGTACAATATTGTTATATTAAATACCATCCATAATTTTCTTCTCAAAATATAAATGTTGTGATCATATTTTCAGTCAAAACAATAGGATTTATCTTTCAATTTTAATTGAAAAATGAAACGTACATGTTACTTTCATATTTTTCTTAGAGTAATCATGTATAATTATGAGATTATAGGTTTATGTTGGTGTCTTCTCTTCAATCCTTAAAACCCAAACTGCCAACACATTGTTTTGAATTTACTTAGAACAGTCTTAAGGTTCATTGCAAGTTTCCCTCTTGGACATGGTAGTTGGATGTTCTCTAATCATGAAGATGCTTGGTTACAGATCACTAACCCACTAACAGGTTAGCTCATTTACATTTTTCTGTCATTTACTCATCATTGAAACTCGAATGTATGGTTCATATTTTGACTATCCACACGTTTTTGTTTCATAGTAATTTTTCATATTAGTTTAGATTTATAAAGGAAAAATATATATATATATTTTTATGTGCTTTCTTTATTTGCTTCCTAGAAGCAATCATTTTTCACATTGAGTTTCGTAAGTTTAGATTAAAACTTGCAGTTTCTATATCATGTACATAAGTAAGATGAGTAAATATTTTGTTTAAATATATATACAACAGTTATATTATACGTACACACACACACACACACACACACACACACACACACACACACACATATATATAGTGATTAGTAATTAGTTAGCTATTTAATTTCTTTTATTTGTTTCTTTTATGACTTTTAGATTAGCTAACCAAGCCATTAAACTCGTCAGAACGAGTTATACCAAATGGCTTGGGTTATTTAGACAACCCTGGATCGGAATCGTTCTTCTAGTTGACGGAAGGTCATTTTCGCCCGCCAATAGGTGTATGAGGTACTGTAAATTGTTGTTGGATCCCATAAAATTTAGAATAACTTTTAAATGCTCTTGATGCATATTCACCACCCCGATCAAATCTAAGAACTTTAATATATTTTCATGTCTATTTTTCAGTCATAGTTCTAAATTCTTTAAAGTACTCAAATACATCACTTTTTCTTCTTATGAAATAGACCCATGTATATCTAGATTTATCATCAACAAAAATAAGAAAGTAGGAAGCACCACCAAGTGACCTAGTTTTCATAGGTCCACATACATCAATATGAATTAATTCAAGTATATTTGTTTCTTACCCAAGATTTTGGTCATCATGATGATGTATTGATAATGGTGTACTCAGGCTCTTCATGAGAACTTTTTCATGAGAAAAGTTACTTTCTTCTCTTTCCAGAAATATCATTTTTGAGGAAGGTTCGTAGGCTGCTAATACATTTGCCTGTGAGAATGCATGGTTCTCGCAGGCTACCTTAAGCCAGGGTGCGAGGGGTTTTCACTGTGTATAACTGCTAGGGTGCGAACACTTTCTAAAGTAAGGAAAAAGATGAATTCTCGAAGTTTCTAGAAGGGAATCTTCTAGAAGGATGAGATGGCATTCGAATGGTTATCCTAGTACTGGATTCCCAGATATTTTGGGATCATTCTTATCCAAGTAAATAATTCATTCTCTCCTATATATTGAGGGGATTCTCATGGAAAAGGTTAGAAGAAAACAAGCAAGAGAGACATTGGAGAATTAGTGAAAGATTGTGTGAAGGATTGAAGCTACAACAGCTAAGGAACTCCAACAAGTTTATCAAAGGTGGTTGATTTTCTTCATGCGAGTGAGAAAGTGTGTGTGTCAGAGCTAAGGGCCATCAAAATGAAGTTTGCAACATCAAGGCTCAGGTTGTAATCCTTACTTTCCATCAATATAATACAGTAATGTGTCCCTTTCCCATAAAGTTAATTCCACTTTATTGTATAACTCCTTGATCATATACATAGATTAATTGTTGAATAGATTGTGCTTTCTTCACTTCGGTTGGTTTGTATTGTCTTGATCTTGACTGTACGAGAGCACTGGAGCAAATCAGGAGCAACAAAGACAGAAGGAAGCGATCATAAGGTATGTTCTTTAATCGTGCCTCCTAGTACATTCAATAATTAAAATCTAGGGAAAGAGTATCATTCTATCTTGCTTTGTTCTAGATCCAGGTGGATCTAGGGAGATCGGTTTGTGTCCGCACTTACGGATTTATCCCATAACATTGTTTTTCTTTTCTCTGTATGTATGTGAAATTCATCTCTATGTTTCTTACCAAATGCACATGATTCACATGGAAAATGATCATTCTTCATAATAGGAAGACCTTCTACCATTGTTTTTCTTTGCAACAACATCAAATAATTGTAATTGAGGTGCCCATACTTGTGGTTCCATAAGTCTTTTATTGGCATTGTTGTGGATGACAATGCAACATGACGGTTCATTGTCACATCCAACTTATACAATCCACCAACCTTGATACATGTGAAACAATCCTGTAGTGATCCTATATATTTTTTACAACACACCTCAACTTACCAAATTCCACTGTTAGATTATTATCAGTGATAGTTGAAACATATACTAAATTATTTTTAATACCAGGAACATACATACCATCATGAATTTGTCTCAATTGTCCATTAGGTCAGTTCACACTTATTATTCTATAGCCCTAGACTGTATGTGATCTATTATCTCCTAAGTAAATGTGTGTGTCATCAATTTTCTCATAATATTCATCATACCATTCTTTATTACAGGTCATATGAGATGATGCACCAGAATCTATGAACCATGCATTCTCATCATCAATTTTAGCAGACAATGCAGCTTTAGAAATAAACAACTTAAGATTTTTAAATCCATCATTGACTGAAGTGTCTTTATGCACAAAATTTCCATTATGCCTTTTATATCTCTAATTTTACTCATGATTATTTATTCTATAACAATATTTAGAAAGATGTCCAGGCTTGCCCCAATATTCACATTCAACATTTCTCTTAACATAAGAATCATGATGTGTCATATCTTTCTTTTTTTCTTGAAATGGACCTATGTTCTTGTCCCACGGTTTACCTTGGTATGATATTTTACCTCTTGCAATGAAATCTAAATCTAAGCCACTTGAGTCTAGATCATAATTATTCATTCTCTCTTCCTCTTGAAGAAGGATACTAGCCAATTCATCAAGAGTATGGGGTGTTTGTCTAGCTGAGAGTGTTGAAATAAAGTATTTATAATATTGCACTAAACCCTTCAAAGAGATAGATACTAAATCACTACTCGAAACCTTTTCACCAATGTCACCTAACTTATCACTTAAATCTTTAATTCTGGATAAAAAATTATTTATGCTTTCATTGGCTTCCATTTTGATAGATAAGAACTTAGTTTTTAAGAATAAAATCTGGTTTGCATTAGAGGTTTCGTACAAACCTTTGAGAATGTCCCATGTCTCTTTGGAAGTTTTACAGTCTCTTATATGAAGAATGATGTTGTCCTTTACGGACATACGCAACAACACTTTGTCTTTCAATTCTCGTCTATCCCAATCTGGAATGGAGGAAACAACATTGGGTTTGGGCTCATCTCCTTTGAAAATCCTCCATAGACTATATGCCTCTCAAATGGTTGTCATCTTAAACTTATAGTTTACACATTTTTATCCATCAAGTTTAGTGGACTCATTTAAATAAGAATCAGCAGGAGGATTTGCCACCTTCAAGCTTAACAATTATTAGCCAAATTTGAAGAAATGTTTTGTTGGATTTATTTTACCTCCCAGGAAGGCTCCTTCTCTGTTGCACATGAGCTCCTCTTCAACAGTCTTTTATTTTAGCAGGTCACAGGATTCTTCTCTTCTACCTCTGCAATTCGCGCCTTAGCAAACTTTTGCTCAACCTCCACAGTAGCACACATGAATCAGTCTCACTTTCTCCTGGGATTTCCTCAAACTCAAATGCCACGAGCCTCAAAAATCATAAAATATTGTACAGGCCTCAAACTCAAACTCAAATTTAATACCCTCTCAAACTCAAATTCCACGGGCCTCACAAATGATGATATATGTCAATGGACAAGAGAGTGGTGGAGATAGCACTTGGTGTACGCATACGACTTTGAGATCACACTTCTGGAATGAAAAATACAGAGTTCAAGGATGTAGATAGCACTGAATTGGTCTGAGAACACATATGAGACCTTTAACACGTTCATGGTGCGGTGCATAGAGGTGACTTCGTGTATGCTGATAGCATTATTCACTATTCGTTTTGACAATGGTGGTCAATAGAAGAATAACAGTGATGGATTTCAATTCTAGAAATCGTGCCTCTCTCACCTCACCACAACCTGTAGAATTAGTGTGGATCCACAACTTCGCCAAAACAAAGATAGCAATGGCGAATTCTAGCAGTGGTGATGAACAAATCACTCCTCTATTTGTCTCTGATACCAAATTAAAACTTAGTACCGAGAAGAATACAAAAATAAGTGAGACAGTGCTCACAAAGCTTAATTCATCGAGAGAATTCGATTACATTTATAGTCAAATAGAATATTAGATTACACTCCTATCATTTTGGTTCTCAAACCACCCACAAACTAAATCCGCGTGCTTGTGAAACAAACTTGAAACACCATTCTAAATTTACAATACATTCTAGAAGTTTCTACATTATTCTAACAATTAAACTATTTTTTTTTGTTTGTTAATTTGTGCAGGACCTGTTGGCTACGCGATTAACCTGTGGCTTGAGAAACCGCGACTCAGGGGCATCTAAGCCGTCAAAATCACCCAGGGATCGCACCCGGCCCGAGCCACACCAACCCTTAACATGGTTGGATTTTTTTGTCCCCGCAGGTTTCGAACCGGTGACTT
>SNQJ01S0071794.1:5339-26382 GCA_010110895.2 Picea sitchensis | reverse complement strand
TGGATGGAAAACTGATAATACTTTTTGGACCCCCCCTGACCATTATGTTTTTAACGGTGTGGGGGGTTTCACAATGAAATGGTTTTCTGGCGGCCCCCCTACTCTAACGTGGCATGAATCTATTGCAGCAAACTCCCACCACTTACCGCAAACCATTTTACTACTTTTTTGACATACCACCATCGTCTTGTGACATCACTTTCCATTATCTTCCCCTACAGATCCTGTCTCATAACTCGGTCAGTCCATCCCCCATGTTCACCCGTCACAAGTCCCCTCACCATTGCTAGTCTCCAATCAACATCGTCCACGTCACCCGATCACACTCATCACACGTTTTTCACTTGCCATCTCACGCTCCAAATGACCCATTGGCCATTTATTACAAGATAAATTATCTGTTAGCCTTTGGATCTATCCCCTGCACCCAACGGGTACCCGTTCACTCAAAACTAGCCCTGTTCCTTCATTCACCCATTGCTCATCTTATCCTCACACTAGAAATTTTTCCTTGTCTCCTCTCCTATTCAGTCAGTAGCCCAACCATAGCCATTACCACTAACGTTTTGTTTGAATTCCAGGTAATTTTCACAGAGATGGTGCCAAAATCCAAAAAAGCAGAAGCCGAGAAAAATCCTTTCCTCCCACCTCCTGTCGACCTCAACATGATCCCATTGTCCGATAAAAATCATCTAATCTGAGATAAAAGGTGTGAATTTGAATTCACAGATTTGCAGTCATGGCTGAAAGACACTTTCTTAGATTAGAGCGATGAAATTGGGCTCTGGGAGTCTAATCTTCCTCTATATCATTTCCCCGAGGTCCATCATTTCCCTGAATTTTCCCTCACATGGCAGGCTCATTAACTCCCCGACCAGAGAGCCATAGTCTCGTCATCGGGAGAAACTCTATTATTCATCACACCAGAGGCCATTGATCAGATGATGCAGATACCCAGAACTAAATCTGCCTCCCCTTTCAATCTTGAAATCATAACAGAGTTATACCAGAAACTACCTTTTCCTCAAAGAGCCTAGATCTTTGAATTTTTCCTCCCACTGGATGCTCAGTTCCCCAAGTCAAATCCCCCGTATCCTTCCTCCCTTTTCTCAGAAAAGGGAAACCAAGTCATTTCATCACTCTATTGTCTGCTTGGCTATTTTTCAGATGAATGGGTGGATGAACCTATATTGGGTTTTCTATCCATTTTCTCTACCGAGGAAAAGCCCACCACTCAGTTCGATTGTAGCACTTTCCTAGCGGAGAATATTCACGAGCAATTTTCAAAATTTGCCATAGAGGGCATGTTTCGTTACTCCTCCATACTGGCTTACATGTTCACCTTCTTTCAAGCGAATAGGTTATCTTTCTCAATGCAGAAAATGGACAAGGACGGGAAGCCGCAGGTGGTAACATCTTGGACTTCGCTGCTCAGACGTAATTCCAAGAGTTCAGTTTCAAACAGTTCATCGAGCCTTTTTACCACCCAGTGGTGAGCATTCTTAGATGCATACATGCTTTTGAAGGAAATGAAGTTTGATGCTAGTTTCTTGTGGCTCTATGATATGTGCAGGATCATTTCAGAGATGAGGGTTAAGAATAAAAACATTCCATATGTTGATACACCCAAGCCCGAAATAGAGAAGTTCACAAATCAAACGGAGTGGGAGGTGAACACTCTAGAAGAGAAAAAACAACATTCTCCTCCTATTATTATCTCACAAACAAACACGCCACAGGTTCCGAAGGAGAAGAGGCCCAGGAAGGATACTTCACCTTCTGTCACTGAAGTCTCGACCGAAGATTTCCAATTACACACCAAAAGGTCAAAATCCAGTCATGCAACTGACACGGCTGTTGAAAAGGAAACCCAATCCACTACGGCTATGAAAGATGATTAGTCACCACTTATCTCTAGCAGCCAACAGATCACATCTATTTCTTCATCCAAGAGATAGATGGATACTTCAATAATCAACCATCCAAAACAAGGAGGCACCAAATTGATCATTTTTTAGAAATATGACCTGATCAAGAAGAGGAATCAGACGCTAACCAGCAACACTTATGCTCAATTTTGGAAACAGACATCCACATCACAGCACAGACTGTTGTCTGCGTTTGATACAGAGAAGGGTAGAATGCACATGGATTTTCTGGAGGCACAGGTGCCTGACCCAAAGGCAATCACAGATTACAAAAGGGCCACATTCGAGTTCCACACCAGAGATGTGCGCCCGACTGATCAAATGGATCTGCACAGGAAAACTGGAGAAATGGTTTTCTCCACTTTGGAAAATGCTTATACTTCGGATGATAAACTAGAAGTCTCTCTGAGCAATGTTCAGACACAATTAAAGTTAGAAAATATATCATCCTTTGCAAAGGATAACAGAATGAAAATGTTGGAAGAATTGGTCCTCAAGATCGGGTATGACCCCTCGAATGTGAAAGCAGCCGTAGAGATGCTCAAAAAGAAAAATGTTGATATAGCATCTCTGAGGAAACAATTGAAACTAACACCAACAGAAGATGCATAGGCAAAGGAGATAGCTGAGACAGAAGGTGAGAAGGATGAAATGCTCAAGTTGATCATGGAGTAGAATGCAAATTTGAAAGAGATGGAAGCAGAACTGGAAAGGTTAATGAAGGAGAAGGAGCAATCAACGTCTATGGAATTCATTCCATTGAGCATAGTTCCACTCACAGGGGTAAGCACAATATCTATAGCAGAAAACCCCACAACAGAAATTCCCTCAGCAACTCCACTGACAGCTTTGGAAAAGACAATGGAATTAGAAAAATCCATGGAGGAAATGAACTTGCAAGAGACATAAATTAGCAGACTAAAAAAGGAGGTTAAGGATATTCATGAGCTCATGTCTTGTTACCAAACAAGCTACTCCATGGAGAAGAAAACATCAGACAAGCTAAAACAGGAATTGCAGCAGCTTCAAAAGAAAACAGTGGCGGGCAAGACACTTGTTGAGGCCAAGGAAAATATTTGGATGGATATCTCCAAATCCATAAATGAAATATGACCTATGGTGCAAATCATGTTCGAGAAAAACAAACTAGTACAGAGGAGCAGGCAAGCTATTGAGAAAATAAAAGGAGAGCTGGGAGAAATGCCCACAGAAGCCACTGAGATCATTAGATTCCTGAATTCAAAAACCAGGGAAGATTTAGAGGATTTGAAGATTGAAGATAGGACAGAAACCATCCTCGAAGTCAAGAGGGTTCTGACCAAGAGAGGACTAATGCTGCAGTTGGAAGAGAAAGTCCAAACTATGGGCACAGGAGTTCAAATATTTTTTGGCAAGATGGAAGCTCTGCAGAGGAAAGGTCTCCCAAGATTAATGGTCCTAAATGACAAGTTAATGACCCTTCCTGATTATAAATAGAAGTTGGCCACGGTGGCCAAAGATATTTCAAAATTTTTGGGAATACAGGGAAGCATAACATGCAAGGCGTTATTAGAAACTTTGCAGCCAAACATCAACATACAACACGAGATCCCGTATATTTTCAATGTCAAGCCAACTTTTTCCAAGTACACTGAGATGGATGAAATATACTGAAGATTACTCAAATTCATTATTCCCAGTCATTTATGATGGGAAGAGCTATGTAATATGATCGTGTAGGAGATGAGGTGTCCAAGTCTACTCAATAATCAGATCAGACAAAGTCGTGCAAATGACTCACCAACGGCCTTCCCCAAAATCAGCTTGAAGAATTCGACATATCATTGACAGTCCCTAAAGTTTTGTATCTTGTTGAGTTAGTTAGTTAAATTTAGAATCTGCCATGTCCTGATCATTAATGATAGGGTTTTTTGTAATTTTTTGATTATAAATACTTCGAACTTTGAAGTATCAAGGGTTTATCTTTATGCCCAAGAAAGCTCTAATCGTTGTAATTTTTATCAAGAGGTTATTCCAGTAATACAAAGAGAAGTTTCACAGGATTCTTGCGTGTTAATTGTTGGTGAAGTTTCCTCTATCTGCGTAAAAGTTTTTCCTTCTCAGTTATCATATTGTCTTTTTAAATCTAATCTTTAAAAGAAGTTAAAGTTGCAGAATTTGCCTTTGTGTACTCTGTTCTTAGTCTTTTATAGATTTAAATGTTTTTCTTCTGATTTTATAACAAAGAAATTCTTAAATGCCTTTTTGTTTTAACTGATATCTCACCTTTTTCAGTTATACACCATTTTATCCCCAAAGAATCCAACATTAGCACCATCTCGCCCTGTAAAGTGAATCTTATAAAAGTTGTATTTAACCTCTATTGTTTTAAAACAGACCTCATATCCCAATGGAAGAGTAAGTTATATTTAGCCATTTCATTTAAAAACAATCCGAACAACTCTTTTATGTTCTTTCTAACTAGCCTAAAATCTTGAAAATCCAAACAAATCTAAAACTCACAGAGAGATCCCTCTTTGCAACTGGCAGGGCTAGCTCCCAGTTTCGAAGTGGTTGGTTAAGTTTACCTTTGATAGATTTCTTCTTACCTCACGACAACCTCTGGGAATTTACAGAGTGATAACAGGCTCAAACGTCGCAACCCTGGCTCGCTTTTTTGGCCATGCTTAATCTTCCAGATTTGTCAAAATTAATGAATGATCCTGTTCTTTATGATCCGTTATGCCCCCGCATCCCCACCAAGCTTCCTTTGGACATTCCAAAATTTGAAGGAAAGATGGGCGAGGATCTGGGTGATCATGTCATTACTTTTCATCTTTGGTTCTCATCTAACTCCCTTAATGACTATTCTATTCATTTGAGGCTATTTCAATGCACCCTCATAAGGGTCGCCGTGAAATGGTACATTGGGCTAAAAGGGGGAACATACATAAACTTTAATCATATGGTTTTGGTATTTCTCAACCACTTCCAGTTGCCGGTTCATTACAATGTTGGCATAGAACTCTTATCGACCCTCCACCAAGATAAAGCCATGCATATCTCAGACCATATCCAAGAGTGGCATAGACAGAAGAGGTTGATCAAAGCCTACATTCCTCCATATTTTATATTGAAGTGGTTCCTTCATTCCTTATTGCCTTATATTTCGAAGGATGTCTCTACATCCGGAGTAACATTTGAGGAAGAGGCTATTTTCAAAGCTCAGCAATTGGACCTCATATATGCTCAATCTAGGATGTTGTATGAAATTCTTCTTAATGCTCCACGGTCGAACTATGACCCTAGAAAAAATAATGGGCCTAATGTCAATGGCATCATAGGATTTGCAAATTCTAAGTCTACAGACTTGGTGACAAACCAGTTGAAATATTTGTTTGTAAGCCAGCCTCTAGCAGGACAAGCTTCGACTTCATCCTCCATTCCCACTCAGTCGGTGATGTGCATTATGTATAGTCATCGGCTAACCCAAATGGTAACCAATAACTAGAAGGGAATTAAATAAAAGGATAAGGTAATAATCTTAAGGGTGGGAAAAATAATAATAAAGCCAAGGATGACACTAACAATGATATATCGAATAATAATGTTGTTGAGGGAAAGAAATAAAAATGGAAGGTGAAGTTTCCTTGTAAACTTTGTAAAGATGATCACCTTACCCACTTATGCCCAAAAATCGAGGAAGCCTCGAGGATCTTATCGCAGTCGCCTAATGTGCTGACAAATATGTTTATGCATAATCAACACATGGCCTTGGGGACCCCAAACACTAGAAATGCATCGAACGAGATTCAAAACACCTAGGCACATGAAGGTGGTCATCTATGTGTCAATATGGTCAAGTCTTAGATTGATGTATCCACTCGATATCATGATTACGGTTCTTCACAGACCATTGTAGGTCCAAATTATCCTCCTCCTATGAAAACACCCTTGCAAATCGAAAATCTGGAACCTTTTCCTCATATTCGGAAAGGATTACTAAAGCACTCTGCCCACAATCCCAATTCCAGATCCACCTAGAACTATTCTATTGTTGAAGATCTGGGCCAAACACCTTATGCGATGTCGTCTTTGTAGGTGCTCCAGACATGTCCTTCACAAAGGAACGCCTTGTTATCTTCATTAGGATCTCTAGACCCGTGTGGTTCAAAGTTCAACAAGTTTGATGTCACAGATGTTGGGCCTCACTTACCTTACCACGTGGCCTTTCAAATCCATGTGGAGTACAAAAAAATTACCATCAAACGTACTATAATTGATGAAGGTGCTACGATGTACGTGATGTCCCTAACCTATTGAAAATCCATTGGATCTCAGAATCTATCCCAATCTATGAATATATTGACATCATTTGATGGGTGTTCATTTTGACCCCATGGAATTCTTCCTGCTTTTCCAGCCTAGTTAGGTGGGAAGATAGTGGAGTTTGATGCACCCCTCGACTATAATTTACTACTAGAGTGTAATTGGACTTATTCCATGACAGTCGTCGTGTCATCTTCTTTCCGCACTTTATGTTTTCCTCATGAAGGGAAAACAGTGATGATTGATCAATTGTCCTTTGCGCAATCTAGTCCTAACACATCGGTTGGACCTTCGGTCCCTGTGATCGACAATTCGCATAGGGCAACTAAGGATGTTGGTTTTAGAATGTATTCCTCTCTTATGGGTAGCTTTCATTTCACAACAACAATTCACCATATTCATGCCATTTCTAGTGAGTCTTCATCATCTATGAGGTCCATTCCTTTCCGTACTTCATATTTCAACGATCCTTGGACCCTAAATTCCCCGACTATGTTGTATGAAGGTCAGTCACACATTGGAATGGAAATGCCATTATTAGAGGAAAAATTTGCATATTAGTCTATTCTTGACACTAATGCTGACCCTAATCCTTCATCTTTGTATACAGACAAGGTGGATGCTATTCTAGAGCATGTATGGGTTGTTCAATCATCTTGTTCACATAATTTCCTCGACGATACTTTACCTTCATATGAATCCATCTTAGAGGACATGTATGGTCCTGATAGGCCTTGGGGCGATATGCATCATCGATCCTATTTCCTCCCAGAGCTTGTTAAGATTGAACAATATGACTTTAGATATACATTGAGTGAGATGGTTGGCCACGTTGTGGTTCCATTAGATACACATGGTATTTATTCCAAAGGAAACATGGTGAATATTTCTCCTACCGTCACAATCGACATATCTCATATTCCTGGAAAAATTGAGAACATATATATCGACGTGGATTGTTCTCCCGAAGAAATTTAGATCTACATCGATCTCTTCAAATATTTTCGTGATGTATTCACTTGGTTGTATGAAGATATTCCAGGGATCAACCCCAACATTTCCGAACATGATATTACAACCTATATGAATGCTAAACTTGTTCGACAACGTCTTAGAGATCTTAATTCTAGGAAGGTCCCTGCTATTAAGGTTGAGGTAAAGAAGCTACATAATGTTGGTTTCATCTACCCAGTTCCCTTTACTAAATGGATGTCCAACCTCATTCCCATAAATAAAAAGAAAGGAGCCATCTTCTTATGTATGGATTTTTTAGACCTGAACAAGCATTGTCCTAAAGATAACTTCCCGACTCCTTTCATTGACCAGATTCTTGATGAGTGGGCAAGAAGTGAAATATTTTATTTTATGGACGTATTTTTAGGGTATAATCAAATTCAAATCAAGCTTGAGTATCAACATAAGATGGCGTTTATTTTTCCTTGGGGTACTTTTTCATACCAGAAAATTCCTGTCAGCCTTAAAAACGCCGGAGCAACCTTTCAACGTGCCATGAACTTTTCTTTTCACGATCTCAAGCATATTGTCGAAGCTTACCTAGATGATATTGCTTCTCAATCTCGCAAGAGAGTAGATCACTTCACATACCTTCGATTATTATTTGAGATATGTTGTTACTATCACTTTCAATTGAACCCTCACAAGTGCATATTCTTCGTTAGGTCTGGCCGTGTTTTAGGATTCTTAGTGTCTGAGCATGGGATCATGGTAGATACTATGAAGGTTGAGGAAATACTTTGATTGTCTCCCCTGCGCAACATTAGACAACTTCAAGGTTTACAGGGGAAGGCTAATTTCTTGCATCGGTTCATAGTGAGATATGCCAATTTAACTAAGTGTTTCATGGATCTTTTGAAGAAGGATACTCTGTTTATATGGGATGAGCAAGCCTGACAATCCTTTGATTCTCTTAAGAAATATTTGGTATCGAAACCTCTGTTGAAGCCTCTAGACTACGATAGAGACTATTTTCTTTATATCACCACGCCCTAAGCGATGATTAGTATGGTTCTGGTTCATGAGGATGATGAGCTCCATGAGAAAATTGTCTAATATCTCATTCGAAACCTAGTCGGTCCCGAACTTTAATAATCTCACATACAGAAACTAGCCTTGGTTGTCGTACATGTCATTCAAAGATTACGACATTATGTATTACTTTGAAAAAATATCGTATTTGTGGATATCAATCGATTTCAATACATCCACACTAGGATTATCATTAGGGGAAAATATAATAAGTGGATTGTTATTTTGCAATAATTTGATCTCGATTTCTCTTTGACGAAGTCTAAGAAATCACTAGATTTTGTCGAGTTGATATCAAACTTCCCTCTACTAGATGATGACATTTTTCATGATGATTCGTTTGTGGATGAACATTTCTTCCTTATATCGTCTTTTGAACCTTGGTATGAAGACATTCTAATTTATCTTCAAACCTTGAAACTACCCCAACATATGTTGAGAGATGATCGACGATGTATTCGTCATTAGGCTAAAAACTACCTTATAATCAATGACACTTTGTATCATCGAGGATTAGATAATATTTTACATCGTGTCTTGACTCATGAGGAAGCTGATTCTATTTTCAATGACTGTCACAGTGGGGTTTTTGGTGTTCATTTATCTGATCTTGTGATAGCCCAAAAAATATTGCGAGCCAGTTATTTTTGGCCGTCAATTTTTAAATATTGTGTTGAAGCTGTCAAGAAGTGTCACCCTTTCTAGGTGTTCTCTTGGAAAATATGATCTCACTCAACCCCTCTTCACCGAGTCATCACCGTTTCTCCCTTCACTAGGTGGGGGGTATATTTTATGGACTGTATCCTAGCTTCAGCTACGGGGCACCATAATATTATTGTATCCATGGATTACTTTACTAAATGGGTAGAGGCCATGCCTACCATTAAATATGATGGTAATACTGCAACTTTATTCGTATTCAACCAAATTATATACCAGTTTGGAATCCTAAGAGAGACAGTCACTGATCATGGAAGTCATTTTCATAATGAAATGATGAAATATTTAGTATCAAAATAGAGGGTTTAAGCACAGTCATTCTTCCCCTTATTATCCCTATGAAAATGGACAAGTAGAGGTGATGAATAAATCTCTCAAGATCATCTTGCAAAAAACTGTTAACCAAAGTAAATCTGACTAGCATCTGATGCTTTACCCTACACTTTGAACATACAAAACCGTAGTAAATACTTCCACTAGTTTCTCTCCTTTTCAATTAGTACATGGCGTGGATTTGATTCTTTTGATTGAATGAAAAATCCATTCCCTCAAGATGCAAAATTGAGATCCTACCCAACACTTTCGATCTTGAAGAACACCTCGTACACCTGGAGCATCTCGATGAGTAGCATCAAGATGCCTCTACAACTATCAAAGAGAATAAACGATGTGTCAAGGTTCAATATGATAAGTATGTATGTCCTCAGCAATATGCTGACGATGACTTGGTTCTCCTTTATGACCAAGCCAAAGAACCATTGGGGGAAGGTAAGTTCAACCCCATCTGGCACAATCCTTATATCGTGTGACATGTCTTAAATAAAGGAGACTATGAATTGGAATATTATGAAGGGAATATGTTGGATGAGCCTAGAAATGAGCTATACCTTAAAAGAAATTATGTTTGAGCCCTCAATCTTGGGCATGACCTTTTGTATACTATTGTATCTTAGTGTATATACATCTTTTCCTTTGTTACATAGTCTTTCTTATCAAGTTTTCCCTTGGTTGGAATATTTCAACGGAGTCTTCAGTTTACTTATGATTCACAGACATTTCCAATCATCATACACAGAACATGGATTACATCACTTGGGTCATTTACTCACCCAAGGTCCAACTGGTGTCTTCAGGTGGCATTTGTTTGGAGCCATCAATGGAAAATGGTGTTCGGTCTTTATAGGTTATCCTGGACTACCAGTTAGTTGTATGTCAGTTTAATGGCAGTTATCGTGTGTGAGCTCCTTCTCTACTCCGACAATTTCTATGGGTATGAATTTTGGAATGATACTTTGATTTTATTACTTATAATCACATACCTCGAAGTTCTAATCATGTATACGATGCATATGCTAATTATATTTTATATTTTCATTTGTCACATAACTAAGTAAATAAAACATTTTCCTGCATTTACACATTGTAACATATATAAGAAAATCCGAAGACCAATTTTTTTTATATTTCATCCTTTCGATTTCAAAAAATATGGTGTCATAGTACAAAATGGAGCTCACACCCTCAAAATACATATGTGGTCAGTATATAATATGACCATGGAATATACACCTATGGCACCAGATGTGTATCATGATAGAACACTATGACGTTTACGAGATGTCGGAAGAGTCGCACCCACGCACGGGGTACACCCACCACCTGTCATTGCATCGCCTCTAGCAGATCCTCCACTTGAACCATAGGAATCTGTGTGTTAATCGAGACAGGTTCCCCTACACATTTTGTATCACTATATTCTCATTTGTACCCACTTGGTCATCTCCTAGGTCCCTCCGCCGATGTCATGGGAATCCCTCTAGGTGTCGTGTACCTACATCTGTGTAACAAAGAAATTGTTAATACTTGATACCATACAAAAATATTTTCACTTTTTATTTTTATTGAAAAACACAAAGAAATTAAAGATATAAAAACATTTCTTACCAATATCACTGTAGGTGAAACCTGGTGGAAAAGGCATGTTCGGATCCCCTCTATAGTCAATCCCACCATAAATATAGTCATCAATGGATATGACCTGTCAGCGCCACCAAGAAAATAACTCATCATTGTAGGGGGTTGACACCATACCACCTCCTAGCCACCTCATCATGTTGGTCCACTATGACATGGCTAGATCAAGTTGTCAATGTGGAGTAATCTCTACTCTATGGCTCAAGCCTGGAACCCTCTCAAAGAAAAAACTACAAAGAATGGATGAAAATACAAAATTTCTCATTTTCCCTTGTTTGTAATCCATCAATTGGCTCTTCATGTTAGATAGAAGTGAGGTACACAAGTCATAAAAAATAGGTCTTAAACACTCCACCACATATAACATGAGTTTCCTTGATTCCTGGTGAAACAAGCCTGACCTCAAAATCCATGTGAGTACAAGCATGACAATCTTCAGGATCATGTTCTCGATTGCCCTGATTGGGAGTTGGTTCCCTACTTTATCTGTTCCTACAACACAGTGGGTGGAAATGTACTCCTCCATAGTCATACCACCTATATCCCCTCTGGCCTTGAGATTCACTACCTTGCCTTGGTGAGACAATATTGTGATGAAGTATGTATCATCCACTTAAATCCTCAATGTTTTCCCATCGAGGTCGAAGGACTCTGTCTTTGGATCCCAGTAGTTTACTAGTAACTGGAGTAACCTCACTTGAGCCCTTATTCCCTTGAGGGCCCAAAATTTATAAAGGCCACATCTCTTTAAATCTTGTTAGGCCCTTGCATCCCTTCCCACTGCTACATCTATCTCTTCATGCTCCCTCTCCATCCATTCAATCACCATCCTGCAAAGGAGAAACCATTTTTTGAGTTAAAACCTTTAAAAAATGTTCATAGACTTGTATGCACACTAACTTGGTAAAAGTCGCAAATATACACGTGTATGCCCATATATGGGGTCATATGTGCGACACAATGAACTATCACCCGCATACTCCCTAGTTTCCATGTTACACCCTCTAATACTAAAACATTTGGGTCTAAAATTGAAATTGAAGTAAAGGGGATGGGAACTTACATGGTCCAGCTGATTTTTTATTCTGTTGATCATATCTCTTGCCATCAACACTTGAATATCAGGGGTAAAATGGCCTAAATGCATGATGTGGGTGAAAAAAATAAAATGGTATGGTAAAATGGTCTATTTTTACTATTAGTAGAATTGTTTTACCCACTTTCTATAGTTTGTACTAATGTTTTACTTTATGTACTAATAGTGCAGTGGAAAGACTTGGTTTTTGGTGGTTTTGTCCATGATTTTTTGTGGTTTCTAGTGTCATACCGCCCGTTCATGCCTTCGACAGGTATATTCTTTCACCGACATATAGGATAGGTTTTCAATCCGTTTTTGAATCTTGCATCATCCTATGATAGTGATCCATACACCCTAAGTATGAACCCATTTATTAGTGACACAAAACTTTCTTACTTCTACTAGAAGTGTCATTATTAAGTGGTAGAGGCTTACCAAACATGGGTTCCCTAGTTAGAACCTTTATGTCATTTGGTGCCCATGCAAAAGTTATTCCATAGGACCGAGAGTTCCTTATAGTTTCTATATGACTTTGTGTTCGAATCCCATATTCTTACTCACAAGAATTTTGACCTTTACCTATGGGACTCCCCCGAGTCTTGGTTAAGATATTTTCTAAATCTCAAAAAAATGAAAAGAATGTTGAGTGAAATTGTCTCTTTCACACTCATTAAATGGATTTGAAAGGATGTCTATTTGGTATAAGTTTAACCCTTTTCTAGACCAAGTAGACTACTTATGAAAAATTAATACTCTAATCACCATTGACTAGTAGAGTTCTCTTGGGTATTATTTTATACTTTTTCGAGCCTAGGGGACTAAATCTACAAAAAATGACATTTTTTGGTGTTAAGTTGTAATCACATTCCATCATCCTGCTTGAAGTATTGAGCCTATTGTCAGTTCCCTCTTTCTCGTTATAAGCCTCTTACCTAAACAATTTGCATCACTAGCCAAGCAAAGCCTTCTATATATTCTTTGCAGCTTGACACCCTGTACGCTAAGAGGGAACATCTCCCTGAGTGTCCATGCTCCGCATGCACTTCCTTGCATTGAGCATAGGTATGTTCCATTGTTTGGATCTAGTTGCTTACTTACAACACTTGTTTCCTCTCCTGTATCATAGAATTTCTTTGCCTACTAAAAAACAAAGAAATAATAAAGAATATTATCTCATATCGGAAACAATCATGTTGCCTTTGAACATAGCACAAAAGTTTTAGTCCACTATCATCCAAAGTTTAGGTTTAGCATGACCTTAGGAAGTTGATATCATTACTTAGAGTTTACTACTCCGACTGGTTATTCTTCCACTCCCTATGAAGAGTTTATTGATTCCTCCTCCATCATGAAGTTTTATCATCAAGTTTTTGCTGCCAGAGTTATCCATATGTCTCATGCTCTTGTTCAAAGGAAGTGTATAATCTTGTGTCCTTCATTTCTCATAACTCTTGAATTTGCATGTCAGTCATACCCTCAGTGTATCTCAGAGTCACATGAAGTTGTATTCCTACCATGAACATTGGTCCTAGTTTCATTATGGGTAGGTAGCCTTGAACCCAGTAGTTGACATCTCCTCATTGGTCTCTAACTGGGGGGTTTCCCTTGTGTTCGATGGTAAGAAATATATTCACACATTGGGATTCATAAAGTGTATTGGATTCCATTAGCCTTATTGGTGGCTTCCTCGCCATTTTCAATAGTTTTCCTGATTGACTAATATTCATAGGGTCTCTTTCGTGCACTACTTGCATCTGGTTCATGCAAGGGACGCACAAAGTCATTGGTTCGTGAACATCCTATTTTTTTAAGCTCCTCCTAATCATCAAGCTATTTATTTGTACCTTGTGTTGAATGATAAGAGATTCCCTAATGCTCTCCTTTCAGTGGGTCTCCTTCCATCGACTTCAACTCATCTATTCTGGAAATGATACCTAGAGTCCTATGAGTACCTAGAGGCTTGCAATCACAAGTGGTAGGTTATCCCACAATCGACATTTGGGAATACATCAATGTCTCATGATTGATGGATTGTTCAAGTGTTCAACCTCAACACCATTATTCACACCTGTAGAATGTACTCGATGCCTTAATACCTACTTTCATTATTGTTGGGTTGGCTTTTGTTTGTTAACAGTATACCTTAATGATTGGTAATACAACGAAGTCTCATTGTGTTCGAATTCAACTCCTCTATTCACATAATGTATGCTTTCACCTTTGGCGGATTACGTATAAGATCTCCATCTTACAATAGCAACATTCCTAATATGTTGTTGTCTTTCATTGGACCAATACCTTTATGAATTCAATGATCATCAGCGATCATATTGTACTCCATTGTATACATATATATTTAGATTGATTTTGAGACTAGATTCCACTCTGTATTGTTCGTGACTATGACAACCTATGGCATATGTCTACTTTGTATTTCCTATGCATGGCCATGAACAACTATTTGATATATTTCCACATGAATATGCAGTGTAATTCAGATTGACAACCATGTGTACAAAGTCATTATGGATTGTACTATACTCATGAGTAACTATTACTTTTAGTTGAGTCTCCATTACTCCACTTCTGGGAATTATAATGTATTTTGGCCATCATAGATACTCCTCAGACCTCACACATTAGGGGGCATGTGTTACAAAAAATATTGCCTCACTCCTAGCAACTTTCTTGGATGGAATTTCCATTTATGTATGCAGATGTGAAGTCCCCTGTTGTACCTTCCAGAGCAAAAAAATAATATTTTTCTACATATATGTGCCCTAGAAGTTATACAACATTCGTATACACAAGTTTCTCCACTAAAACCCATGTACATCAAGTTTGGTGCTCAAAATTAAAAATAATGTCTGGTTTCCATGCCATGTCACGAGATCCATGATCCTTGACCTTCCATATACTGGAAACGCTCTGACTCGGACCTTCAGTTCCATTTGAAGACTATAAATTGAGAAATATCCAATCCTTGAAGAATGGAACAATACAAATTTGAGAGAGAAGACACTCTGGAGAAATTTCACTTCATATTGAGTCTACATCCATTTTTCCTTGAAAGTATGAACTCCTTGTTCATCCCCCCAAGCTCTTCCTTCTTTGTGATGGAGAATCTCATTGACTCCTTTTATATGAGACTGCCTTTGGTGGAGGATTGAAGTGGTGGAGGCCTAGCTGGAAGGACTTAGTTTCTTGGTTCCGATATGTTTTGTTATAGAATTTTTTCACCTATGTACTTCTACTGATTAGATTTAACAGAAATAATCTTTTCTTGTCCAATTGATATATTTCAAATATTTGAATTATCATTCCATGGGTGTATTTTTCATGTATGTTAATGGATTATGCTAATCTATATTCTAACATTATATATTATCACCATATGCTTGTGTGTCTTGGTTGTTGAGGACAAGTTGTAGGTATAAAGCTTTGGGTTTCGTTCTCAACGATGGTCTTCATCGAACGTCCGGATGCGGTAGGTTCTTGGCCTTCTCTTGTTAGCATTTCATTTATATAGCATACTTTGGATTAGATTTAATTTCTGCGTGTCGTTCCATCTATTGTGGTTTACCCCTTTCCATAGAGAGATTTTCCTCATATCAAGAAGCTGAGATAGCAGCACTAAGAAAGGAAACAATAGAAGAGAAGCAGTGTTTGGAAACCGAAAGAAAGGAAGCATAGAAGAGAGAGAATATTTTGATAGATGATCTCAAGGAAATAAATGAGGACTCAATTCATATTGAAGCATAATTTGGTCAAGAATAGAGAAGACTTGAAAAATAAATCATCTCCTTGAATATCCAACTTGAAGAAGAAAAGAGAATGGAAGAAGTCATTAATATTCATATGATGAATAAAGAAGAATAGGTTGAGAAACTTGAAGAAATTTTGTTCACATTGAGATTTAAAATCATCAAGATCGACAAGAACATTGAAGACACAGAAACATCCACATCAACAGTAGAGAATGTTGAAGAGAAACACTCGAGGTTGCCAGAAAAGAAAAATGAAGAAAAGATTAAGAGTTATGCAGAAGTACTCAAAGGAAGGAATCATGGTCAGCTAGAATCAAATAAAAACAATAGAGATACATCAAGAATATCCTCAACTTTCAAGACACAAAGAAGTTTCAATAATGATCATGATCAGCCAAGGCATAAATTTAGAAAGACTACACCACAAAGAAGATCATTCACTCCCATCTATGTAAATTTCTTTTATGGTAATTGTTTTTATTGTACTAACTTTGGACATAAAGTTACAAATTGCAGGGCTTATGAAAGAAATGTTCAAGAAAGAAATATTTATGTGGCCCCACACAATATTGAATGTTAGAAATGCCACAATTATGATCACATAGCTCATGATTGTAGAAGCATGATGGATACTTCCTTGAGAAAGAACATTGATATCATATATAAGAAGGTTTGGAAAAGAAAAAAAGAATAGGTAAAGGAAGATCAGATGAATGAAGGACACCCAAAATTCATACTCTCAGGATTGACAATAGTATGAGATGAAGACAAATCTACAGGAAAAAAGGAAGATGTCAGATACAGGAAGGTTTGGAGAAGAAATGAAAAAACATAAGAACGGGTGAATAAATAACATGTCCTAGAGATCACGAGATTTGTAGTAGTGCAAGAAAGAAAGAAAGAAAGAGTAGGTGAATAAAGAATAGACCCAAGAGATTGTACTTTCAGAAATTATAGTGCAAGATCAATCCATTGGCAGAAAGAAAGAATTCTGATTTCAGAGCGATGATGAGTCTACATACGAAGAGGAAGATTACTCCACATCAGATTGGGTATTTTTCTAAGACACTCGACTTGGATACTCTTAGTAAATATGAATATTGAATAGGGGGAGTCACTGCAGTAGCTACTATAGATCAGATAACCATCTTTTGAGTAGATTGAAGTATATGTAGAGACATATTCAAAGTATTCAGATAGAAAAAGTACAGTGTGACATATTGATCAATTGAGAAGTAGTGTTCCCACACAGATATCAGTTAGTAGTTACACAAGAAGAAGTTTATGATTGTATTCCACGTATGTATTCAGGAAGGGATATCTTCAGTACATGTTTTTCCAGAGATACCAAGTTTAATTTACAGATAGAGAAGACCAGTGGACACATTTTATTAACTTTGAAGAAACAATAATAGATGATTGTCAGTTGCAATGATGATAGTACAATGATAAATAAGTCAGCACTGTGGACAGTTGAATAGAAAAGGTGTGGACAATTTGTGACATATGGACATAGATGGATACTTAGTAGGTACAAAAAACATGGGTCAAAGAATATCCATGGAATTATTTTTACAATTGGAATTAGTAGAATAAATTGGTCATAGAAAAGAAAGTAGTGAAAGGCACAATAGAACAGGGAAATAGAAACTGTCAGTAGAAGCTAAATCATCATAAGAAAATCATTGAACAGTATGGTCAAGTGAACATGACAAGTGAATGAAGAAATCCAGTAATGAATGTTTTTTATATATGTTAGAGAGTTACAAGAGGAAGAACCAATAGAAAACTAGCAAGCACTAGAAGAGAGGAAAGGAAAAATTTATAGGTATCCCTACATTGATCTACACAACATCTTGTAGAGAAGTCAAGGAAAGAGAAATCGCCAAAGAAAGAGATCAGAAAATAAATATTAGAAGTATGTATACAACGGGAGACATACATACAGGGGGATTTATCCTTTTCCCATGATGTCAAAGGGAGAGAAAGAGAAATATTAGAAGAGAAAGATTCAAGTGCATGTATAAGTTCAGGGGGATTCACTCTTTGCTATCAAAAGAAAAGAGGAACTTGGAGAGAAACATAACGAGAGAAACATGTGAAGAGAAAGAACATAACCATGAAGATAGGGGGAGAATCCCCAAGGAGTGATAACCTTTTCCATTGATTTCAAAGGGTGAGAGTGAGAAAAATTGATGAAGATAAATGGTCATAGGGGGATCATGAGTGTTGGAGCATCAATGTTTCCATCAGTGTTTCCTTGAATGTTGGTGTTGCCATCCATGCCAAAGAGGGAGATTGTTGGATAATTGGTTTTCATAGATGTCAACCCTTGGAGAAGTACAAAATCTCTATATATGTGGTTGATATTGATGGTGAGTTAGTTTTGATTCATGGAGTGGTGGATGTCAGCAGATTTGTTGGGTGCATTTGATGAAGTCTACATGAATCCCTGGAAGTCTAGTTATGGAACCTGAGGTTTTTTTAGGAATAAGGACTTGAAGGATAGTGTAAATGAAAGAAACACACTCATATATGGATATTCCTCATCATGCCATTTCCAATGGTAGGTGGTACACCACGTGGTTCCTCACAGTTGAGGAGATATTCCCTCACGAAGTTGGAAGCCTCAAAGAATGGTTAAGAAGCCCTTATGCATTTACACACCATTAATTAAAGGGTAAAGTTGTTGCAAACAAGAAGTTACAATCCAACCTCATTGCAATAAATATTAAGGATGTTGTTGGTAAAGTCGTCCCCAATGAAATAATCATTAAAAATTAAATTAAATTTTATTTGGGTCAAGATAGACCTAAAACAAGGGTGCCAACTCTAATATAAATAAGGAACCTAGGAGATCATTTGTAACATAAACTCAAGTTATTTTTATGTGAGGTAACAAAGTATATTTGAGGCATTTTTTAGAGGGAAGTTGAAGTAAATAAGGGAGAAATTCCAAGGGAGGATGAATTATTGTGAATATGTGTTCTAAGGTATGTTATTTACAGGTCATCTTATCATTTTTATAATAACCTTTTTAATAGAATGATTTAAACAGAAAACCTTGGAGGATATTGAAAATACATATCAAGGTAATTTTGATAGAAATTTCAGCTTCTGGGACATTGTATTTTTTGAGCTATACTCTATGGAAAACAGGGTTTGTAGCTAGTCCTTAAACTAGTCTCAAATAGGTGTTCTGAGTAAACCCATAATAAATTATTCATAGAGGATCCAAATTCTATGAGACAAAATGAATTGGATAAAGTACAATCCTTGTTATTTTGTGTATGATTTTCAGATTTAGATATCAAATATTACGTGCATGGAATTCTCTACAAGTTATATCTCTAGAATAAGACAGAATCAACAAGGTTTGCCATTTTTGCTATAAATCCTTTTCTGGGATGTTTCAAGCAGTGAAACTTGGAGGAATTTAAAAGAATATATTGAATAATATTGGGTACAAGTTTCAGACCTTTAGTGATTACAGGTACGTAGTTATTATTGTTTAAATTTAGGGTTTATGAATAATCCAAAAACTAGTCCCGTGAGACTAAGGTAAAGTTGGATGAATATGTTATTCTCTTGTTCTTGAAGTTGAAGAAAGTTTTCAGGTCTGTAATAACATACACCAGGTTTTTTTACAGAGTTACAGGTATGTTCATATACATGTTGATGATGTTATGGTGCACTCTTGAGGCAAGTCTTTGGTATATTGTTGAGGCATTGTCACATACTTGAGGCACATATTAGGTGCATGGTTGAGGAATATACTTGGTATATGATCTTGGTTGTTTGGTAATTTGTTGAGGCACTTCATTGATGATATATTATGGTACATGGTGTATGGAATGATTGAGGCATATCATGAGTGATATAGTATATGGTTGAGGCACATGGTTTGAGGAGCATCTTGGATATTGGGCACATTGTTTGAGGTACATTTTTGGTATATGTATGAGGCAATAATTGGTGACATTGATGCATGGTGAGATACATATTTGATTCATGATATGGTCTTGGCACATGGTGTGGCACGGGTTTTGGTTGATGCATGATTTGGTATACGTTTGGTACATGGTATGGTACAGTTTTGGTAATTACAAGATCTTTGCAGAACTTTATTGTTGTGAAATGCTTCGAAAGCTTGTAATTCCCATAGACCCTAACCCTAACCCTAACCTATGCAAAACAAAGACATGGTGTTGATGCTTGAGGTAGAAAATTTGTGGTATGGTGGAGTGGTAATGAAGATCCCGAGGGGGAGAACATTGGTGGGGGGTGAGCATGCAAAAGTATTGCGCATAATGCATGCACAAGGTGTACAAAGACTATAAGTATGTAAAATAAACAAGAGATGGGAGTTGTTGTTGTTGAGTGTGATTGATGTATGAAGAAGAAGGCATAGTGTAGAAACAAAAATGCACAGAAGAGGAATGGTGCATTGAAGGGACATGGCACACCGAGCATAAAAGGCACAAGAACATAAAGCGCAAGGATGTGTGCAGGAAGACATTGAGGCAGACAGAGAAAGCCAGTGTAGCAGAACAATGAAGAGACTGGTAAGTCATTGATGAACATTATATCACTATAATAAGTTTCAGTAGCAAAGATTAATATTTCAGGGTGGTTGGGAGGTGCTAGGGAGGACTGTTGTCCTCAGAGGTTCAAGTGGGTTCTTGAACACAGGGAGTTGGAGCTTCCATCTAGTTGAATCCAAAAAAACCAGGGTGGTAGGGAGGTGCAAGGGAGAACTATTGTTCTCTGTTATACAGGTTGGTGCCTATGTGACTAAAAGTTGGTACTTCCATCCAGTTGGTGCTGGAACATTTAGGGAGTTGTTGCTTCCTTCTAGTGGGTGCTAGAGAAACCAGGGAGTTGGTGCTTCCTTCTAGTAGGTGTTGGAGAAAACAGAGAGTTGGTGCTCTCAACAAGTTGCAGCTTGAAAAAAAGAGGTTGTAGCCTCACAATGAGTTGGAGCTCATATGTATGATAATGTACAAAATGTAAATATTACTTATCATATAAAGAAGAAGAGGCTTTTACCCTTTATGGGTTTCCTCTGGAAATATATGTCTCTGTGTATCTCATATGTGTGAATGATGTTGAATGTTCTATTGCTTACTTCCCTGCATTATTGTGATCGTCATTGAGTGCTCTGTAAAGAGTTTAAAATAAGCATAATTGTTTAATCATGGTAACAACTGATTCACCCCCCC
>SNQJ01S0071793.1:0-38195 GCA_010110895.2 Picea sitchensis | reverse complement strand
GTGGTAAGACTGCTATTTTCATCAGAGTATTTGGCATAATGCTAGGTCTAGAGGATCACCAAGTTCGCTACAAATTGAATATACATCAAGATGTCGAGACTGCTAATTTGTTGGAAGGTGTAACAAAATTATACAACTAGAGGTTCTCCATGTTCAATAAAACCCTGCACAACACCAAAGATCTCACACTGTCACGATTTTTGTAAAATGACAAAGATCACGGAGAAGGTGGATCACACGAAGAAGATAACATAGGTTATTAAAACTCCACCATAAATGTTGAAAGGTTTACATGTTGTCATGTCTAGATGATCACCAAATTTAGTAAAACCCTACAGAAACACAAATACAGTAACCTGCACAAAGAAACAATTAGATTGAATCTCGGTTAAATTATTCATACATTAAAATATGGAACTAAATCGAATAAGAATGATAATTGTGTTAGTAATAATCAATGGTAATTAGTTATGTGATATTAAATGAAGAGATGTGATGTTCATGAAACGTTGTGAAATCGAATGAACAGACATGTTGTTTTGATGAAGAGTTATGTTGAAGACATTTATAAGTGTGTTGAGATGTGAAGGAATTTGAGTGACTGCAGCAGAGAAATTGAAGATCAAATGTAGAAAGAGACAGAGAAACAGTCATGATATCCAGTGCATGATACAAAAGATTTTTGGATTTATGAACAAAGGGTGGCTAGGAGGTTCTAGGGTAGGTTGGAGCCTATAGGGGAGTAGGTGCTTCCTTGTCAGTTGCAGCTGACTAAATAGGGGGTTGTAGCCTCCTACCAGTTGGATATGGTGAATAAGTGTGTGGGTGAATCCTAGTCAATGGGTGTTGATATAAAGAGGAAGAAAACATCTTCCTTCTATTGTAACTTGTAAAACAAAATTTTGCAATTAATAGAAAATTGTTTGTGGTTTTCCCAATTGGGTTACACGATAAAACATTGTGTTCAAATTTTGTTTGGATTTTCGCAATACATAATTAACAAAAGTAAAAATTTGATAAAATTATTCTGTCACTGATTCACCCCACCCCTCTTAGTGACAAGATCCGATCCTTCATTTATGATGATGGTTGAATGAATACATGTCATTGTTATTTAGGTGGGGTATGACAAAGGAAAGACTATTCTAGTATGTAAACATTGTTAGAATATTTGTGATGCATCCATGAGTTAATATGTCATGATTGTGTTGGTTAAAAATAAAACTAGAATAAATGAGTATTTACACTCCCGTTATGAATTTTTATACCATGCGAGACAACCATGTTTGAGACAATAGTGTTTGACAGCTAGAAAATTCTATAGAATCACACAAGTATGCAATGGTCTCCCTTATTGTGATTGGTATCTAGGACTGTAACTGGCTTTCCAACATTGAAGATCATCAAAGGAGAATATTCTCATTTTTGTGTCTATTTTCAAGAGAAAAATGTTTGACAAAGTAATGGGGATGTGTTTGGATGATGTCTATAGGTGTTGGCTGAGTCCTCCAACTTGTCTTGGTAAAACGCATGATCTTGAATTATGGTAATTTTGACTCAATGTGAAGATGCATTGAGTGAATGTGCATAAACAAATTATAAATCATACAAATGATGATATTGCATTTATAAATATTAGTACATAATTTTGAAGCATTGAGTAGATACATGATTGTATGGAAAATGCATTTGTATAACTAAACTTCATGGAAGGGTTATTGAGGGACTGTGAAGCAGTGAATGGAAATAGATTCCAATAATCCTAAGGGATTGTTGAATACTGAAATTAGTGGTATGAATCAGTAAAAAAGAGTATAATTTTAATCACCCCTTACATAATAATATAAACGGGAGGGAGAGGGAGGTACCCCACAAAAAAATAAAGCTAAGTAATAATGTATTCTAAAATGTGTTTCTAGTAAAGTGTAATGATCCAATGCCTTAAAAGTGATAAAAAGAGAATGAACTATAGTCCACTGCAAGGAGTAAAACTAATTTTACAATACATCCAATTCATAATACAATATGAGATGTAATAAGATGATCCTAATACTAAGTCTCCTTGTTATATATATAGGATACAAAGGGTAATTTTATAATGAAAGGGTGCAATGAAGGGATCTAGTCAATATACAAATATAACACTATAATTGTAATAATTCAATGTATGGGGGTTAATAAGGGGTTTTATACATAACATGGGGATTTTTCTAGGGGTTAACATTCCCCTCCCCTTCAAAAAAGTGTTTTCCTCAACACTTGAAAACCATGGTTATGTTTGCATGAAGAAATCATGTTCCCATGTCGCCTCTTCTACTAATAGGTTCTTTGGTTTGACATGGTACTTGGTAATTGCTTGATTTTGTAGCTTCCTAATACCCATTTCAAGTGTTGTTTCTAGTTCTAGTATGATTTTCCCTTCTCCATTAATTTCCTATTAAATAGTTTTCACTGGGATCTTGTCACTTATTATCTTCCTTAAGAAATAAACATGGAAAATTGGATGTACACTTTCAAGTCATAGATGAATATCATGGGAATGATCTTGAGTAGGTGGAATACCTTTAGGCATCTCTCCAAATAGCTTAGAATTATTTTTGATAACTTTTTGGAGATCCATTGAAGCATAGGCTATAGATGTTTGAACATCTAGTTAGCACAATTGTGAAATTACACCATGGTGCCCCTTTTGAGTAATTGTTTCATGCTATTAGATATTATCACTTTAGAGGGTTTCCCTTGGACACCTCTAAGATCATTTTCCTTTCCTTATCAATAAAACATCATGAAAATATATTGAAAATTAAGGGCCATTGTTCCCAATAATTGTAGCCATTGAACCCCTAATACAATATCAACACCATCGATTTTGATGGAAATTATTGGAATGCCCAATAAATACTCCCCCATATTTAGATTAATGTTATGGAACTTCCCAGAATATTTTATGGTACCTCCATGTTATACAATTACTTTCCACCTGATCACTTTATGGGAATCATATAAGGGTTAGCAGTCTCAAACACTTAATCATACCACTTTTCCCTTGATTTTGTAGTACATTTTTTCCTGGCCCCAGAACCCCTTTACAACATGTGAGCAAAAATTTGTGGTCAATCCTTGTCCTCTTGCAAGGAGTGACCGATCACTCCCTGCAAGAATGCAAGGCACAACCGGGTTTGTTACTCCTTTTATAGAATTAGTTTTGTGAGATGAGATTGATCTGCTGATTCTTGTTAGTTCAACCTCGAGAAGATTTTCATCTTGGGCATGGAGATATTATCCAAACTGCCCTTTGATATTATCTTTACTATCCTATAAATAATGGGGGTATCTCATCGAAAATGGGGCGGTGTAACATCCAATTCCACTGATCACATTTTGATACCACTGATTTATTCTTTGAGGACACTTGTGAGAAAGTGATCCAATTAAAACACGATACTTTATGATTAGCTAATTTGGTTTATGAGTTAAAACAATATGTCATCATTGAGTACTGAAATTTTGATATGTTATTAATATTGATGTATAATAGTGACAGATCTTATGATGATATTTTCGAAGTGTGTAGAAAACATGACATGATGATGATGTTGTTGGACATGACATGATGATGATGTTGTTGGCATCGAAAGAACACCTTGGACTCCATATTGAGTCATGGAGTGGACTATTGACCTTGATTATGAGCACTTGATTTCCATTATGCATGTGTTATGTTGATGATTTCAGTGATGGATTCCATGTATATGAGTTATTAATATTATATTTGTTAGTGGATGCATTCATGGTGACACTTTCTCAATTTGACTCACATATGGAGTAAAGGGGTCTTACAGAGATATCAGATAGATTAGGAAGAGGTGTGGCAACATCCATGTAACAACCAATAACAATCCCCTACGAACTTAAAATGAAGTTTAATGACTACCTTGTTATAGATAGGTTCAAGATGTCATGAGGGCAGTATGAGACAATAAGTCACGAGGATTTCTGAGTGGTGCGCAATAAGGTGGCTTCCTTATTCCTCAGTAATCCCTTAGTCTTACACAAGGTCAAAAAGTGCAGTATTGAATTCAAGCGTCAGAAAAATTCCAAACTTAGTCAAATGGAAATCGTGACACCATTGGAGCATGTAGGTGCATCATGAAAAGGCACGTCGCATGAATGAATTTTATACATAAACAAGAATTTATAAGACCTTAGGGAATAAAAATGAATGCTTAGAAATGATTATAGAAAATAATAGAAATTTATATTAACTTCTAAATAATAAACATAATAAATATAAGTCTAATTGTTATGCCTAAATGGATTTTATAGAAATGGATTTAAGGAAATTATATTAATTAAAATTATAGAAAAGGGAACAGTGTTGAAACATATGCTGAAACACCGCTGTAACAAATGCTGAAATATACATTACGCTGAAATAGTGCTGAGTCTTATGCCGAAACAGTTCTTTTAGAAGACGTTCAGTTCACTAGTCTATAACTATAGAAGTAGAATGGTTCAGGAAAATACAGACCCGAAGAAATTGAGGCCATTTTGTAATCAGACACGTGGTTAGTCCACCTATTTAATATAATCTATAACTGTTTTTAAATATATATATATATATATATATATAAAGAGCATATATATATATATATATATATATATATATATATATATATATATATATATATATATATATATATATATATGGGAGAATAAAATTAACACATGTGCACAATGTGTGTATGAAATTAATAAAAAATAAATTATTTCATGAGAGAATGAGTTGTCAACATGGAGTTAGAATCCTAGGTCAATATAGACTCTAAATCCTAACTAAGAGAAGAGTCATAATCAAACTCCAACTATAAAATTTAGGAGACACAATAAAGGACAAATTGGGGAATTAAGGTACAATTAAGAGAAAATCTAGGAACTAATTTAGGAGGTGAGAAAATTGAAAATTTATTTAATGAAAAGAAATTAAAACAAGTGAAACTTGAGAGAAGTGGAATGTGTTGAGGTGAATAATATCTATTTAATTATTAAAAAAAAATATTTAATTTATGAATGAATTGACAAGTGTCAGGAAACATTTACTTATAAAAAAGAAGGAAGAGGGAAGGAGGAAAGCACCCTATGATTGGATGATTGAAATGTTGTCAAATAGTTTCATGACTAGTTTAGTTGTGAGTTGGGATGCGGCATGGAATAACAAGAGGTGGAATCCTCTCCTTGTGAGGGAAATCTAAAATTGACCCCTTTGTAGCTCTCAAATAAGGGGGAGTGAAGAGTACTCCTGGCATTGGTTGGGAGGTACTAGTGAAGTCACTGATTGCAGAAGAAAGGAAAAAAGTTGAAGAACAACCGTATATATTATCGTTCTCTTATGGTTACGGTATTTTTATTTTATTTAGTTATATTACATTGAATTTTGTACGGAAAGGATTGTATTATATAGTCTACAATCTATCTGATCGAATGGTAATTTTGTTTTTATAAACTCCTTTACCTTATGTGTTCCTTACATTGCCTACTTAAGGTGATGGAGGTTATATTTAGATCTCTTTATTTCCCTTGCATTTCAAAATTGAAAAGTTTGAATTGATTATACACCACAGAGTAAATTTCTCACAACTTAAAATTTTTAGTTCTCTGTGTGTTATGTTGATAAACGGGCTGAAATTATTCATATAATAGGTTTTTTTTCTTAGTAGTATTATCCTAGAATAATTACAACCTTCATTAGATCCAAAGAGATGACCGGTAATTGTAATTGTAATCGTTACCAACTGTGAAGATTAGCCTAACTTGTTTTTTGTCCTTGCCATTGAAATTTCAGTTATTGGTCTTAAATTTTATTCATTGGTCTACAAAATCCTTGAAGCCTTTTCAAATTCAGTGTAGCAATTCCTTTTTCTCAGAACTTCAAATTTTAAATATAATTAGAATGGTATAAATAATTAAAATCGTCAGTATTGAACTGACTGCAAATTTTGCAGTTGTTGATGCGCCTTAACACCTACACAAATGATTGAATTCGGAAAACTGTTAACACCTACACCGCCCCAGTTTTACTAAACTCATAATCATATTTTACCTTGAATTCGGAAAAATGTTATTGCCAATGTACTCTTATTGTACTGTTACAACTTCTTTTGATATATTCTAACAAACCAATTTTGGTTTTTCTATGTTTTTGTAAGAACAAATCTGTAGTCACCAATTTTATTTTATTTTAAAGGAAAAATGTTTCCTCAGTTAATTGTGATTCAAAAGTTTAAAAAGAAATAGGACTAAATAAGATCTTTTACATTCCTCTTTTTCACTGATAACAATTATTTTTTTATAACTAGGGAAATGAATTAAAACTGAAAACCTTCAAACAAATGATACCTTTAATCTTAAATTATGAAGTGTGGAATCCTCTTTATTTAATGAATTATGAATTGATTGTATTAATGATTATACCAATGATTTTTGTATTAGTAATTATGTATTATTAGTTGATGAAAATGATTTATATTAAAGCTTATTATTAAACATTTTATTAATGAATTTATAATTTGTGATTATGTTATTCATGCAATGAAATATATAGTGTGAATTGCACATTCAATATAAATAAAATGTGCAAGTTACACAATTATAACTACTTTCATTTAAAATAATATAAAATATCTATTATGTAAATATAATCTTAAACTTGACTAACTGATATAATTCCAGTTGGTACGCAAGTTGCGCACCTTCCAAGTAAAGTAGATCAATGATTGCACATCTACCCCTATGGTATTAATAAGTAAATCCTTGAAATTGGTGTCCAACCCTAAGAGATTATTGATGGTAAAATTTGTAATTAGCATTTGATGAATTATTTTATTACATGTTAGGATATCGATTTTAAATGTGTGAAATGTAAAGTTATTTCTATGATTTTGTTAATGAAGGTTTTTACATTTGTGTACATGCTTACACATAAATGTTCATTTTATTGGAAGGTCATTACATATGGTATCAATGGTTCCACTCTATGACACCAGACTCATTATGACTTCTAATGCATCTGCTTAATTTGAGTTATAATACTAATAAAAATTGATTTTTATGGAAGGTATCATGGTTAGAGGATAGAGAATGAATAGACATCAGGGTGTGGGAGGAAGAGGTATGCCTCCTCCAAGTACACCTACCCACGAGGAATATTCTCCATAAGGAGAAGAGAATACAATAGAGTAGGAGCATGTCAGAAGCAATTATGACAATGTTAAAATGATAATAGTTTGTCGCAAGCAATTATGACAATGTTAAAATGATAATAGTTTGTCAGAAGCAATTATGACAATGTTAAATAATCTTTTAATATTTATTTTGGTTGAATTTTTACATTATAGATGGTTGTAGAAATATTTTTCAACAACAGAAAACTAGTTAGTGAGTTAGTCTAATCTAAAGTTAGAAATGGTTAGTAAAAGTCTTAGGGAATATAGTTTAAGAGTTGTTTGGTCAATCAATCACTTGTAGAGGAGTGGACTAGTTCCCTTTTAGGTAACGGATCTCAAAGTTTGTACGGTACCCTAGGGAAAACACAAATGATAATATGTAATATAAAGGGATGGGTGAGATGTGATTGAGGTGTTAGTAACCTACAAGTATCAATCAATATCTAAACACTAGAAGGAAAAAAATGATAGGAAGTAAGTAACCTTAGGCACTAGCGATTTCCTTCTTCCCAGGATCAAGCCTCGAATAAAAATGTATGAAGCAAATGAAGTGATGTTACTAGAGTGCCACAAAGGTAGGGTTCTAGTGTATTATTCAAAAGAGATGTTTTCTACCAAAATCAATTAGGTGGAAAATTATAAGGAAAAGTATAATAACATATATGCCCTAGGGTTTCAAATTAGTAATTTCATAATCTTATAAATCAACCAAATTTACCATAACCATTCAAAATTAAATGAAGAATTGCAGATTTCCATTTCTACTTCATCAAGAATAATCTAACACAAAAACCTTAGTTGAATACTTTCCACCAAGAAATACCAAAACACACCAAGAATACCCTCTCCAAGAAGTTGTGCACCACTTACCTCCTCACCAAATACCCTAAAGAGGGTCAATTTCATACTTCACACTTTTTTGAGTGAAAGATGATGAAAAATACAAGAGATTTGTCTCTAATTTATACAATATCAATCACCTTTAATTACAATTAGGTCACAAAGGCTTAATATGGCTAAATTACATCAAAAAATTAGCTTTTACATAAATTTAAAGAATTAAACCATAAATGTGCAGAGGTGATGTCATGCCCTCCTAGGGTAATATTGGGCCTCATAGGTGGGACATCAAGCTCCATGAGAAAAGAATTAGGGCCTTCCAAGGCCTCTAGATGATGCCACAAGTGCCACTTGGCACACAATTGTGTCAATCATGTCCATCTAACATTGGGAGACATCTAGAGTTACAAGGGTGATGTCACAATTCTAAGGCCAACGTATAGGGGGGAGAGAAATATCCCTGTAGGTACATGCCTGCCAAGGTGTCTCTCATGGAATGCCCTTATTTTTCTCTAGTGCAAGCCTCTGGGTCACAACATCAATCTAGTGGGATTTTATCCCCACTAAGGTCCAAACTAATCATCTCCCATATGTACCTATCCTTCGTGCATGGTCCCGCTAATAGCAAAAGTATGCCTTCCATGGGATCATAATTCACAGGTATCAAACCAATGTCAATCACATCTAATAATCAAACTACCCAAACATGTGCATGAAACTCTTTTACCTAGACAAATTATTAAAGAAGTTATGTAGTTTAAAAAGCCAGGTTTGGAGATGGTCTCATGTCCTATTGGGTAATTCTCTTCAAGTTTGGGGTGTTTTCAAGGTGAATACTAATATAGGTCATGTATATGTATGAGATAGTGTAGGGAATGTTTTATCAAGGGGTGCAAAGGATGGGACAGGAAAATGTAGGTCTTACTTGTGGGTTCCTCTATAGAGGGAAAGTTGCACCTTGTCATGGATGCCATTGTTTCAGCCCATTCAATGAATTTTATTCTTTTGTCTTATTTCTTTTTATTTTCAAGGGAATGGGGCTGGAGGACATTGTCCTGAGTGGTGACCAATGGTGATGTTGTTACCCTCAAGAACTTATGGAAATGAGAAGGTTGACCCATGATTAGAACCCCTTTCTCTGGCTACTTACCAAGAGATGTCACCTTGGTTTGGTGACTAGATGGATGGTAGGCCATAATGCTACATTCCCATGGACTCAATAGGGCGGGCTCATGATGAGACCTCCTATACACCAACCAAATCTTGAGTTTTATTTTATTTACTGTCCCTTTTCTTTGCCGAGAATCCATTTATTTCTTTCTCAGAATCCCTAGGCCAAGAATATCAAGGTTTATTTTGGATTTTTACTTTTCCCAGCTATTTTAGCCTTTGGGCCTTTAGCCTCCTTCTTCCCACAAGATAAGGTACAACCCTTACTAGATAGGCAAACCCAATTCTCTAACCAAGGTAGGGAAATATGTGAGGGACACTGATGAAAGTGATAATTATGAAGTAATGGACGATGACATTATGACCCACCCAATGGAAAAATCATCCCTAAGGGAACCAACTTACTAGGGAACTCTCTCACCCCCTGTATGGATAAGTTAAAGATATAATTTCTAAGAAAAATGTCATGAAACAAAAGAGAGTTCATTGCACATATTCAAATGCTTCAAAATCAGAGTGACACACACCATGATACCTTACTCATCACCTCATGGAGAAAGACCCACTGCTACCTCAAAATCAGGTCGATGGGATGGATTTTGCTACTGATAGATAAGACACACTGAAGAAATTATGGGCCCTCCAAATCTAAGCTCAAGTCATATGGATCTCTCAGACTTCTATGTGTCTAGGACCTCGGCCTCAAGAATAACATCCTTAATTACTCCTAGGTTTGGGGGTAACATATGGCTCCAACGTGGGGACATGTTCTCATTACAGAGTGCATGAGAACCTCAACATTCCATGGCATGGACTACATCTTCTATATCTCAACAAAAAGAATTAGTATTCTTCTAGTGGTGATATCACCCATTGCTCATATATGATACAATGAAATAAAAGTAAGAAATCATGTATACATATGGAAATGAAACTACAATCATAATTACTCTATCATGATATGAATATGGTATATACAATGAATGAAAATGCCTGGGCTTTACTTCTTACTTGTACTTACCGTGGAGGTCATATATTTTCCCTTGATGGGGTTTGGGGGAGGTCCAATAACCAGTAATGGATGTCTTCTTCCTTCCAACGTGGATAGGATAGTAAGCAACATTGACTGAATTCATCCTAACTCTAAAAGGTCCAAGCCAAAACTCTACATTCCCTTTAACATTAGTAGGGTCTCCTTTCTTAGTATCCCACATCTAGACTCAGACTTCCTCTGAGAATCCTTTTCGAACTCTGGTTATTTTCAGTACCACTCTAGTATTCCTTTATTGCTTTGAGGGAGGAGGGTGGGATTCTGCTGCAGTTAATTTCATGTGGCCTCCATCAATCAATATGTATCATATCCTTTCTCTTTAATATACATTGACAACTCAACTCTTTCCTTGTATTTATCACAGAGCTAAGCTGGTATTCTTCCTTCTTGGTCATTTTGTTTTATCAAAATCTTCCTCTGAAGCCAAAGGAAAATCCTTTGGATAAAATACATGAAGGTTTTCCTTGATTGGCTCGTGTGTCTGGCTAGTCTCAACATCATCATCAATTTACTACACATGGAACTTGTCCATTGGCACATTTGGGATGTTTTAATTTATTGTCCATTCATTCATAGGAACATTAATGTAAGTTATATCCATCTCCAAGGTGCCTCCTAACATTTCAAAAAAAATTCTGAACAACAATATTCCCCATATATATGGGACATCCACAACCACAATATCCACATGTGGATCACATAATCAGATATCTTCCGCTGAATAATACGCCAACGCTTTCAACTACCCCATGAGGGTATGGCCCTCGATTCAAAACCACACACATTCCCTGTTATTGTGTGGCATTCATGCCTAATTTCTCCATAACCTTTAAATACATCATGTTAGAACCTACCTCAATCAAGAATACAATTATTAAGGTATTTGTTATTAACTAATAATGTCATGAAGAAAGGAGGGTGTCCATCATATTGAACCCTAAAATGGTCTACTTGTAACATGATAGGAGGGTCCCTTGTCTCTTCTAATACTTTGAAAAGAATTTCGAACCTTTCTTTTACATATGAGACCTTGATGACTTCTCTCAAGAGAATGGTTACGCATTTTTCCGATGCTTCAACTCAAAATTAAAATCAATCTTGTCGGTTTTGGGAGGATTTTAGGAAGGATTATTATGTCATAGGTGGAGGTCTTGTTTGTGAAATTACAGACCCAATAGAGAGATTTTGGTTCATTCGTTTTATCCTAGTGTACACATAGAATTATTGCTTCTTCAACTTTTATCTAGACTCTTGGTAAAGGTTATTTATCACCTCTATCCTAGCCTTCCCAGTTGCTTCCTTTATGCCCTCCTTTTGATGTTCTTCAAGTGTGACATTAAAGAAATATTGAGGACCTTCAATGGTATTATTGAAAATATTCACTTGGTCATGTTAATCATTGTTCAGGGGACACTCATGATCCCACTTGAGTCTCTCTACATTGCAAGCACCAAGAATTCTCCTCTAACATGTTTGTGGGGGCTAAAGTATTAGGAACTTCTTGATCATTTTGGTCTAAAAACTTGAGTTCCTTTATGGAATTTTCCTTGCAAGGAACCCTAAGTGATATTTTTTATCTCTTTCCAAGTTGACAATCGAATTCATCATTAACTCTTTGGTTTTACCATGCCATCTACAATCAACTGTAGTTTTCCCAATATAGCACTAATATCTTAGGTAGGTTCGACATTATGGACTATGTGTTAGGTTTACATCCACTTGGAATATTCAAGAACAGAAATGATCAAATCTAGATGATGATAGATTGTATTAAATCCTTGTAGCTACCTCTTAGTATTCTTGTATTGTTTTGGGAGATTTATCTCTAAGGAGAAATCCCATATGTCCTATAAAGGATTTGGTGTAAAGAAAGAGAAGGAAACTATTTGAAGGATGATGGCTCACTGGGATCTTTTGTACTAAGCTTTCAAATTTAACATGAAATTCCCTAATAGTTTCATTCTCTTATTTCATGAGGTTATTTAGCCTTATCAACAACATGTTGGGGGTCTTCCTTGACACTCCATCGCTTTAGGAATATTTCCTCCAATTTATCCATGGTTTAATACTTAGTGTCGTGGAGACCATTGTACCATCGTCTAGTGCCATCATGAAGAGTAGAAAAGAACAATTTCATAGCCAAGCCTTCCTTTAGCATCATCATCATTGATGGGATGAAGTTGAAAGGCCCAGAAGTTGCTCATATGATCCCCAACATTGACCACATCATTACCAAAGGAATTTAGCAACCATTTTTCATACTTAGGTGGAATTTTCCTAGGGTATCCCGATATGTTTATCATGTATGATGGTTTGAAGAGCTTGTATGACCATTGCTTCTAGACACTATCTTGGTTTGGATTAATAGAATAATTTCCTACTCTAGACATTGTGTTTAACGGAATATTGCCTCCAAATAATGATCTTACTATAGGAGAGTTTTAGGGAGGTTTTATTATAAAGGACTTGGGAGGGTTGGTATACTTCCCTCAGCTTTGTGGAGTCTCCAAATAATTGTTTTGAAACTATCAAAGGGATTATGGGATCACCCTCAAAGGGATTCATGTAATTCCTTTGTAACATAAAGTATTTTTGAGAAAAAGGCTTACTGAAAAGTATCGCCTTTGAGGAAAATTGACTCAGTATTCCCCAACAACTGAAAAATTGTTATTGCACAATTTGTACTTGACCAAATCCAATGGAAAGTGGATACTAAATTGGTGTAACAAGAAGGATGTCCTAGCATTATCACCTTAATAGGACACCTCTTTCTATTTATGAGTACTACCCAAGGGGAGAGGTCCCCAATGACCTATGGGTTTGAGAAAGTCCCACCCCTCTCAGAGGTCACTCAGATCAGAAGTCCCAAGGTTTTATTGAGATGAAGCAAAGATAATTTTAAGTGTACTCCCACTCAACATGACAACAAGTAGAAAATAAATATAATTTGCATGTACCATATGATGTCAAGTATTTCATAAAACCATGAACCCTTGAAAGATAAACAAGCTGATGTAAAATCACAATATAAATTATTTATAACAACAATGTAGATTAACAATAGCTACAACAATTATGACTCACTAATGCTTCAAGAATGAAAAAATTAACATCCTTAAGTTGACAGAATGATAATAGTTTGTCAGAAGAAATTATGGCAATGTTAAATCAACTTTTAATCTTGCTTTTGGTTGAATTTATTGTCATTATTTGTTATTGTAGAAATATTTTTCTAATACCATAAAATTAGTTAGTGAGTTTGTCTAATCTAGAGTTAGTAAGAGTTAGTAAAGTCTTAGGGAAGATGGTTTAAGATTTGTTTGGTCAATCAATCACTTGTGAGGAGTGAACTAGTGCCTTTTAGGTAATGGGGCCAAAGTTTGGAGCGACAATTCTTAGAGGAAAACACAAACGATAATAGGTAATATACAAGGATGGGTGAGATGATCGAGGTGTTAGTAACCTAATGGATCAATATATAAACCCTATAAGGAAAAAATTCTAGAAAGTAAGTGTCTTAGGCCCTAACGATTTTTTTTTTTTCTGCTTGAAAAAAAATATATGAAGCTAATGAAGTAATGCTACTAGAGTGTGCTGAAAGGTAGGATTCTAGTGTATTATTCAAAAGAGATGTTTTCTAGCAAAATCAAGTAGGTAGAAAATTATAAGGAAAATGATAATAACATATGCTTCTCCCCTAGGGTTTCAAACTAGGAATTTCATAATCTTAGAAATGAACAAGAAAAATTTACTCATAACCATTCAAAAATAAATGAAGAATTGTAGATTTTCTTACTTCATTAAGAATAATCTAGCACAAAAAACCTTAGTCTGGAAGACTTTTCCACCATGAAAATTCCAAAACACACCAAGAATAGCCTCTCCAAGAAGTTGTGCACCACTCAATTCTGTAGCCAAATAACCCTTTAAAGAGGGTTGAATTTCAGACCTCACACTTTGTGTGAGTGGAAATATGAGGAAACATACAAGATATTTGTCTCTTTATTTATACAATGATAACGACCTTTAATTACAATTTAGGGTAAAAAAGGCTTACATGGCCAAATTACATCAAAAATATTTTTTTACATAAATTTAAAGAATTAAACCCTAAAATGTGTAGTAGAGGTGATGTCATTCCCTCCTAGCGTGACGTTGGGCCTCATAGGTAAGATGTCAGCTCCATGAGAAAACGCTAGCCTATGAAGGCCTTTGATGATGCCATGTGCTACTTGGCACAAAACTGCCTCCATATTGTCCATCTGACGTTGGGTGACGCCTAGGGTCACAAGGGTGATATCATGGGCCTCCTAAGGCCAAATTTCAAGGGGGAGAGAAATAACCCCATAGGTACAAGCTTACCAAAGTGTCTTTGGTGTAACAACCTTCTTCTCGTGCAAGCTCTAATGTCTCTCTTTGTCTCTCAGATGGGGTCACAACATCCATCCATTACTGATTTTATCTCATGGAGGTACAAACTAGTCATCTCCCCATGTTCTTGTCCATCGGCATGGTCCTGTAGCAACAACCAGTATGCCCTCCATGGGATCATAAGTCGAGGGATCATAACAATGTCAATCATGTATAATAATAAAATTACCCAAACATGTTCATATCAGACCCCTTTACCCATAAAAATTCTCAAAGATGTTATGCTATTTGACAAGCCAGTTTGGAGAGGGTCTCGGGATATCCTATTGGGATAATCTCTTAAAAGTTGTGGGATGTTTCCAGGTGAAGGAAAATATAGGTCATGTAGATATATGAGATGGTGTAGGAAATGTTTGGGTAAGGGGTCCAATGATAACAGGGAAATGTAGGTCTTACTCGTATTCCTAGAGTGTGAGTTGCACTTTGTCATGGATGCCATTATTTCTGTAGCCCATTCAATGCCTTTTTATTATTTTTGTAATTTCTTTTATTTTCAAGAGAATAACTAGAGGACATTGTCCTGGCATGGACCAAGCAGACAATGTTACCCACAAGAACTAATACTGAAATGAAAATGATGACTCATGATGAGACTCCTTATCTATTATGCCACCAAGAGCCATGACCATGGTTTCCAGGACCAGATGGATGTAGAAAAGTCATATCGCTACATGCCCATCGACCTAATTTGTTGATTCGTGATAAGAACTCATATCTACCAACTAGATATTGAGTTTTATTTTTATTTTATGGGTCCTCTCTTTTGAGGGTTTACTTATTGATTTCTCGAGAACTACGGGGAAAACTATCTGAAGGTTTATTTTGCATTTTAACTTTTTCTAGCTACTTTTACCCTTCTAGGCCTTTTATCCCCTTCTTCCCACGAGCCAAGGTACAACCCTTACTAGATTGGAAAACCCAATGCCCGAACCAAGGTAGTGGAAATATGAGAGGGACAATGATGAAAAGTGGCATGGAAGGAATGGAGAATGAAATTTCATAGAATCACTCAGTGGAAACTCATCCCTAAGGGAACCAACTTATTAGGGAACTCTGTCATCCCCCCAGGTATGGAAAATTTAAAGAGAATAATTTAAGAAGAAACTCATGAAAACAAAAGAGAGTTCAAGTGGTACATATTCAAATGCTTCAAAAATAAGAGTGACATGTACCATGATACTCCATCTACTATCGCGATGGAGAAATACCCACTGCCATTTTAATCAAATGATGGGATGGATGTTGTTGTTGGCCGAGTAGATAGGACACACCTAAGAAAATATGGGTCCTCCATGGCCAATATCAAGTCATATGGATCTTGGTACTCCATGTTCAGGACTCAGGCCTCGACATAATATCCTTAGTTATCCCTAGGATAGGGATAAACATTTTGAAGAGACGTCCTTTCTTGGGTGATAAGTTTAACCTCTTCCAACCAATCGACTAATTTCATTTAAAAGGAACACTCTAGCCCTAGACCGCAATATTCTTTGGGCATGATTTTATACTTTTTCGGCCCTCAGAGACTAAACTTACTTAAAAAATCGCCTCGAGTCTTTAGTGTTTTTCAAACTCTATAAAAATGAAAACATCGAAGCCATCTTCTTCCGGGCTCATAAAACTTTACAATGAAGAAGTCTTGTTGTGTCATGTTGTGATTGCATTGCATGTATCATCCTTTACAAGATTTGGCATAATTTTGGATTCATGTTGCTATTATTGAACCTTTAGAGCATTCCTTAGGTGAAAGCCTTGTAAAACTTTTTTCCCTTATGATATGACACCTGACACATGGAGGAATTTTCCGAGTGTCCTTATCCCCGACATGTATCCTTGCATTGAGCATCAATATGTTCCCATCCACTTGAACTAGTTTGATTTCCCAATTTAAACGTTTTCCTCCTTTGTAACATAGCATTATTTTTTCTTTTTCAAGATCGCTAAATACGGAAAAATACAAAAAATTCAAATATTCAAAAAAAGAGGGGACATGATATAAATTCTCTTTTATCGATAGTAAGATAAGTCACCCTTAGAAAAATAACATCCTTTCATTTGTTTTACAAGCATTGGGATCTAATATGACCTTAGGGAAGTTGTTCTTGTTACATAGAGTTGTGTCCTCCTCATTTTTGTTACTCTTCCAAAAGATATCAAGAGATTTTGGTGCCTCTTGTATCACAGACTTTTTATGTCAATAATATGTTTTCTGAGTCTCATCATTTTGTCGTGAATTTTTCCAAGGGAATTTTTTCCAACCCGAGTTAGCCATTCTACAGAAGTTGATCTCTTGACTTTCATGAGTCGGCTATCCCTAGAGTCCAGTCAGGTTCACGAATCGATGAAGTTAAATGTCTGATAATCGAGGTCCTCCAGTATTTCCATGATGACATGTTGAATACCTCAGAGAAGTGAGTCTTACACTCCTATTATAATTCTACCAAGCTTTGAAGATATTGAAGTTGTTGCTTGAGCTATAAATTTATCATCTCCAACCATAGGCATTGATGCCTCCTAAATATTCCTATGACATTGTGCATAATTAATGATTTTTAGATGTATATCCATTGTGTATTGTTTGTATTACACTCTACATAAAATTCATATTTGTCTCAGAGGTCATGATTATTTTATATGACATGGATTTGCAAGGTACTTGATTGGAAACCATGCTTATTTTATCCCAAGAATGGGAATGCCCACCTCAGAGATATTATCATTATTTTTCACATGAAACACTTGTGAATACTCATCTTGTTCTCACTCGACTCCATGCCTTCCCACTCTATAAATATGTTATAATTTATTTTGTCCATTAGTTTATGTTCTGATTTCACACATTACTTGTAAGCATCTATTATAGTCCAAAATTCCACATCTATGCATCCAAGACATTGGCCCATCCATTTTTGCATCCTTCCTCAAAAAATCATATTGTTGCCTTCTTCTAAAAAAATAACGCTTTGGATAATTTACACTCTCTGTGACTATTAGCATATACATATGTGTGTTGTATGCTAGTTATCTTGCATACATACGCTTCCTTCATGCTAGTTATTCCATGCTACCTCCAAAAAAAATGAAAAATATAAAATTGCATGTATTTCGGCAGAGTTTACGGGCTATGAAGAGTTTTCTAACCATTTTCCCCCCTGTATCCCATACCCAAACCAAATAAACATATTTTTCTCATAAAAAATGGTTCAGATTCATTTAGATATATGAATAAGAGAATAAGAAACCTTTTCCAAAATCCTTTCCCTCTCTCATTACTCAAGTTTTGTATCTTGCTTTGAGTTTTATCCTGATCTTTCTATTCCAACCATTCTCCCTATGCAACACTTCCTTCTTCCCATGTTGGAAAGTTGGTTGTGAGCATTCTATGTGGGATTGGTGCACTTCGAAAGCCAAATTCTTAATGTAGGAGCCTAGAATTGGTTCATAGAGCGGTATCTATAAGCAAAGGTTTTAACCTTTCCTCTTGTATATGAATAAAAGAGATTATATTTGTCCCGAAAATTTATGTCTACATTTTATTATCTATTTGATCATTTACATCTATATTTAGATTTTAAGTGATTACTAGAGATTATATATAAAGTATTGTGTTGTGTTCTTAATCTATCAGACGCCACATCTTTTGGGAGGATATATGTGGATCTACTTAGGAAAGTACAAGTGGAAGAGGTATACATCAATCATAAGTATTCAAGGTGCTCTTCTTAACCTTATCTTTCCTTTCTCTTATCACTTAGTCTATATTGTTTTGGGGTAGATTAGAAATAAGTTAGTCTTTTAAGGGAATTATCGCTCTGCCTATTCCTTTAGACCTATTTATAGAATTTTCCCACAACACTTGTTGCATACAAAGATCATAATAGGTTATTGAATAACCATATCATTTCATATTTTCAAGTAATAAAGATATAGGTTTTGTTTCCTTAGCATTCTCATAATCCAAGATATTATAGATATATCTTTTATCCCAAAGAGGAGTACCACCTTCTAGAAACACAAGAGGATTCGTATCCTCTTGAGGTTGTCGGTTTGGTCCTGACGGATTAAAACTCAAACATTTTTGGTGACCATACATGGGAGACATTTGTTTTCAATATATTTGAGTCTTTTCTTTGGATCAGATTTAAGAACTAGAGTCTCCATGGTTCAAGGCTTCAAAAATAAACTTCAAAAAGATTGTTTCTTGGTCTAGATGCAAGGTATTTATAAAGTGATTATTATTGAAAGATGTTGCACCTTTTCTATAACCTCAAAAAGACTCAAGAAGCATCAAAGATTCAGGAGAATGAACTCCTCGAAAACTCCATTGCAAAGAATCAAAATGAAGAATTTCATTCATGTCATGATGCTCTTTTAATTTCTTAATCAATCCCATCAATGGATCTATGAGACTCAACAAAAGGGATAAATACCCAAAGTAGGAGGTGATTTCATAAAACTCCTTTAAATATACTAGAAGTAGATTTCCAAATGCCCGATATTTCTATTGAATTTTTTCCTACATTCTTTGGGAATACTTCGGAAGATGCTGAACAACACTTTTTTAATTTAAAAAGTACATGTCATGATTTCAACCTCAATGAATACAATGTTGCATGTAGATTATTTTTAGAAACTCTACAAGGAAATTATCTTGAATGGTACAATTCATTAATACCTAACTCCATCACCACCTGAGATGTGTTACAAGATTCATTTGAAGAAAAGTTCATCCTAAAAGTGAATTCATATGTTTTTGACGCTTTAAATTTTTTTCCCACCCATCCTCTTCCATATGGAAGCAAGATAACGAACTGACCAATTTTGAAGAATAATATAATAAAAGAGTGGATTAAATTTGAAATTCAAGTCATGCTGTTGAATACGAAGATGAAAATTTCAAATTACAAGAAGAAAAGTTTAGCCTCTTATATACTCCATATGAAGATATTTCAAGCACCAAGTTTGAGAATGAAATTGAGGAGCCTCCACCAAATACAAAAGAATATTTCAACCTTGTAATAAATGATGAAAAGCCTCAAGATCTTTGGCATCAAGAATAATTTGTGGAAGAAATGAATATTGAGAAAAATGATGAACAATATGGCCATTACATGAAGGAAAAGGCTTTTCAAGACTTTGTTGACTTAATCAAGAATCTTGGATGTGGACAGTGATAAGGAGAGAAATAAAAGAATTCTATGATTGGAAAATCTCCATCCAATCAAATCCAATAATATTTTTGAGTAGCCAAGCAAATTGATTTCATTGAATTATGGTTCCAAATATTTGTTGGCTAAATAATGCAATCAAGTCCTCGGCACATGTTGTTCAATATTTCTCTAGTAGATATTGAGAGTACCCCTGACTAAATGGTACAAGTTTGAATATGTTCCATAGTAATGGATTTCATTCCAAAGATCAATTCAATTCTTAAACGACTCCATTGGAAATTTACCTATACCTAAGGTGCCCCTTCCAAGTAAGATAGGGTAGTTAGATCATGTATGCATATATTTTGTTTCTTTAGTTCAAGTTTTGTACAATAAGATAGTGTTCATATTGAAATTTGAAGAGAACTCCATGAAAGAGGAAGAATCAAAGGAATCTATTTGAAATATGAATCCATATCACAATGAATAAGGTGACTTCTCTTGAGATTTTGGTGTTCTTAGCAACCCACAGGGGGTCACTGTATCGCAATTAGAGCTAGTTGTTGACCAAAAATTTGTCACCTCTATTTTCCTTCTGATTAAAAAAATTGATATTGAAAGAAGGAAATTTTTTAAATCTTATAATTTCATGGCGTAGCCTTCAATATCAACTTCACCATGCATTTGCGGAATCAGAATCTGAGTCTCTATGACCAAGATATGCATAATTGTTTCCATAAGTCCAACAAAAATATTACAAGAATAAATGTGAACAATTTTACTAAGTGTCATGTTCTCCTCTCTTCTCTCCTTCACCTCTTTTCATTCTCTCATTTTATGCTTAGTCATTTTTCCCATTGCCTCATCTCCATTTTCCCTATTATTTTCCACACCTATACATTTTTCCTTATTCTCCTTCCATACTTGGATATTTCCAAGTTCACATTCATTTTCCATTTTTATTTAGTTTCCCATTTATTTTTATGTTCACTACCCTCAAAATGCACCTTTGACTTCCACCACCCTCATAATGCACCTCCACTTAGAATTTTCACAACTCTTTTAACTAATTTCTCGACTTAGTGTTCAATTAACTCGCTTCTATTCTCCATATATTATTTAATAATATTTATATTATCCTAAGTTCCATGGGAATACCTCCAAGTGACACATGGAATACACATGGAAGCTAAGCATTGGTCACACATGGAAGCAAGTGAAATCATGACACGCTTAATAAATCGTGGTGATATGTATATTTTCTACACCTAGCCATTTTTCCTTATTCTCCTTCCATACTTGGATATTTCCAAGTTCACATTCATTTTCCCATTTCTTTTTATTTCACTACCCTGTAAATTCGCCTTTTACTTCCACCACCCTCATAATGCACCTACACTTAGAATTTTCACAACTTTTTTTACTAGAATTTTCGACTTAGTGTTCAATTAACCCCGCCTATTCTCCACATTATTTTAATAATATTTATATTATCCTAAGTTCCATGGGAATATATCCAAGTGACACATGGAAGAAAGTGAAATCATGACACATGGCAACAAATCAGGTGGTGACATGTGGCAACTCACGGTGACCTATCACACATGTACATGTGGAGATGATGTGGATGTGGACTCATGCAGACTGGGTGATCACAAGGGTTCCATTGGGCATTGAATGGGCATGAGGTGGACGATTGGGAAGTAAAATTTTAATTATTCATTATTTTCTATAGTTGAGCTACAAGTCTACACATAGTCTTCTTTGATTCTATTAAGTGTATATTCCATTTTTCAATATATATACCCAAAGATTATTAAAACCCATGCATGTGGGATACAAATTATGAAGAAAATTTGAAATTTAACAAAAGAGGTCAAAATTCAATCCAATACAATACTTACTCATCAAAACTTGACTGACAAGTGGGTTGAGTCACCATCTTGCAAAGGCTATATCTTGAGCTCCCAACCTCCATTTGCAAAAACAATTGGACCATTGGAAAGGTATTTGATGAGGAATGATGGAAAAGGTATTGAGAGATGAAAATTTTCAAAAATGTTTTGAAAAATAAAATATAATTCAGCTCATTTTAAAAATGGGCCTACATGACAACTCAACTTCACGAGGTCGTATCTTGAGATCCAGGAGTCATATTTGGGAAAAACTTACATTATTGGAAAGATAAGATGATGAAGATAACATATGAAGGGATTTGCATGGCTAAAAGTTTGATTTAAACTTCCAAAAAAATAAAACACAATCCCCCTCCTTAAAAGGGAAATTAATTGAATTCTGGAAAATAAAAGATTATTTAAATTTTTTTATTAAAATAGAAAATGACCCATTTGAGATATTCGAGTATTAATGATGTAAATTCATTAATGAGGACTAGATGAAGCATTAATTAAAGGAATTTTTCAAGAATAAACTTGTATGGGAATTTGAAGAAGGGAAAAACCTTAATTGGGACCCAAGAAGAAGATCTCATTTTAAAACAAGAAGGGCTTCATCGAAGTTTGGAATAATCAAAATTATCGGAGGGGAAGGGGAAAAGATCAAAGGAAGAAGAAGGTACATCCATGCAGTTATAAAAACCAAGCTTTTGATAAAATAAAAGATACCTCCATCTTCACCACTATTTCTATTCTTCTACACCATTTCTCATAGTTTTATGCTTTGAGTCTCCAATTGGGCATAAGTGATTTATTCTTGTAGTGTTCTTCTTCTTGTATTCTTTCAAAATATTTTTCTTGGTGATATGTGGAGCATTTAGATCCATATGGATGACTATCAAATATCTTGTATTGAAGAACATCTTTTCATGAATAAACTCCACAAAGAATTTCTTCCTGGGTTGATTTTGATTCTATCTTGTAACTTTGAGTCTTAAGCATGAGGTATCTGAGATTGACCTATGGAATTATCTCTTGATCTTGATAGTAGTACTCTTTTAAAATTCTTGAGATGATCAAATTATCTTCCTATTTTTTGGTGAGGAATACATGGATTTATTTATATATTATTAAGAAGATTGTATGTGATGTTGATCACAAAGAAATTATGATGTTAAATCCCTCCTTCAATATTTCAATTCTTCTAAAGATTTCTTGTTGCATACAAAGATTAGATTAGGTTATTGAAGAACCAGATCATTTCATAATTTTCAAGCAATAAAGATCTAGGATTTTCTTTCTTAGCATTCTCCTAATCCAAGATACATTACATATATATTTTATCCAGAGAATAGTACCACCTCTATAAAATGAAAGAGGATTCATATCCTCATGACGTTTCCATTTCAGTCATGATGGATTCAAATGTCAATAGTAGGATATCATGCTCTAAAATTGCCCTTTATCTCTTGCATTTTTCATGTTTTGATACATGAATTTTAAGTGTTTTTCGGGTGCCTTGTTTCCCTTAGTCAACCTATTTATTGTCATATCTTCTTCCACAAATTCAACCTCTTATAATTTTCTTTCAATTACATTTTAGATGGAAACAAGGAAATAACATTGATATAGATGTAGTTTCCACATTAGTGCCCAAAAATTCTTGCTTTCAATTTGGTTTCTAGTTAATATATATTTTTGTATGCATGTTGTATTACCATTCACATGCATATGCTATACCTAGTCTTCGCTTGAGAGAATGCATTCATTATAGACTCATCTAATATATTACAAAATATCATTAAAATTTATTGAAAGAATGTTTGATTGTTTGTGTTGTGTCAAGACATGTAAGAAATTATGAAATAATTTAGTGAGGATAAAATCAATGAATTTATTAAAAAACAAAATGGGTCTCATGGCCTCTTTTCTAAGGTTGAACATTTTGGTTATGAAATATCTTTGTTAGCACTTCATCCAAAACTATCTAAATAATTTCCAAATTTGAATAGAAGACCACATTTTATTGCAGCAAAATGTGAGGATTGATTAACCAATTGAACTATTGTGCAAATTTCCATGGATAGTGCTCCCAACTAACAATATTGTTATTGTTGGTACATTTGTCTTTTTGATATAATATTCACAATTTGGACACGTTTAGTGTACACAATGAATTGAAATAGATTTTAAACAATTTTTAGAATATAAATACCCTATCAGAAGTGAAAACACTTTTCACTAAACCTTATGTATGGAAATTAAACCACCATAATTGGCATGTAATATTCCTTGTCTATTTGTGAAATAGTAAATTTTAAATAGAGATGATGAATATTGAGCGGGCCTCCTTAATAATATCTATGCAAAGTTGAGTCTTAAAATATCGATTGTGATCTCGCAATATCCATATCGCAATGTACATATTTATAGTTAAAATTGAAACTAGCGACCCAAGAGTAAAGAGAAACCAAAATATCATTAAATCCCCAATACATAATACCCATTTTATTTATCTATTTAGTTTGGACTTTCTACACCTAACAAATTACAGATTACGGGTTTTGTTGCCTGAAATCTACCAGACATTGTACTCATGTTGTAGATAGTTATCTTTCCAATGGGATATTCTACTCAATGTTTCAAGTTTTGCATTATGGAAAACCTGTGAAATATATATGACTCAACATAAAAGAAAGGTTGCATTATGAATGTAAGTCTTTCCAATTTATGTTTTTTTGAAATAAGTAGCTATGTTGACAATATTTTAAAGGTTATTATAGTTTTCCTAAACTCTATTTTTGTTAATTTTGTATTGACTATATCTCTTTAACATTGTATGACTCCAAAGTCAAGAGAAACTTCAGTTTATAAAGTTAAATTTAAGTGGATCTTTCCCAATCTATCCCTGATTGAATTCTCATTTATCATTACAGATTTCCTAGCTAGTTTATGAGTGGAGTTGCATTCCAATATGCATGTTGAACAATAGGATAGAACTTACATATTGGTAGTTTATAATGTAACATGACAATGTACATAACAATTTCTATTTTAGCTGGTTGAGAGTCTAAGAGCAAGAAGCATGAAAATGTTTGGAAAATGAAATGATGGTGTTTATTTCTCGAGAATAATTTGAAGATAACAACTAAATAGGGTTTTTTAGGTGACAATTTCCCTTTCACAAGAAAACATATGTTCTTTTCTAGGAGAACATCATTCAATCTAGTCAACACTCAACCACTTCTATTTGAATAGTTCCACTCAGGAAAATATTTTAATCAATTTCTATGCTTTGACCTAGATAAGCCAAAAAGAGTGTTGGGATTTAAAATAAATTATGTGTTATCATGTTTTCATATATATTTCTACTTATATGTAGAGTAGGATTCTTGATTTTAATATGACATTATCTTTGCCAATATTCCATTAATAGAGGGTTCAAATATTCAATTTAATCTTGTTTGACAATTTAGCAAATTGGTACATTATAAATTGGCATTTGAGAAAATGTTATAGAATTAGGGGCTATATGGGATGAAGGAATAATGGGTGATAGGTAAGGCTCTACAATGTCATGGAGATTTATTCTTAAGTTTTGATCTGCATGGTGTTGGGCCATGCAAATATTTATAGTTTGAATAGAAAATTTTGTTGAAATAATGTAACAATAATAGTTATTGGGTTATCATAGGAAACATAAATCCAAGATTTGGCATATTAGTGAAGTGAGATGCATTTTGGGGTTATCAGAGTAAACTTCAATTCAGGATTTGACATTCTAGTGAATTAAAATTCTTTATTTTTTATCTATTTGGGTGGGAAGAAAGAGATGCATGCCTATGTAACTTAGTACACATTTAGTTTATGAAAACTTTAAAGATACAAAATCCAAATCTATTGTAGAGTACTAAAACACCCTTTTGAAATTTCAATAGGGCATTATGGATCAAGGTTGTGATTTTAATACAAACTTTAATACAAACCCACTAGGAATAATCTTCCATCATTGACTATTTTCAATTCTAGGATCGGTTTAAGGTTTTTCCATTTGGTTTCAGTTTTATAAATTCAATTGAAACGTTTGGTTATGGGTGATTGAATGCATATAAGAATATGGATGGTGTGAAAGGTAGCTAGAGAGGTAGTGGGTCCACTATATTATTAAATACAGCCCACTATGGTGGTAGTTAGGATATAATAAATGTAAGAGGACTTCTTAGAAGGTTCTACTTCTAGAAGATTCCTCCTCTAGAACAAGTTCTTAGGTGATGGTAGCACTATATAAAGGGGTTCAAGCAAATGTAATGAGAGACATGGAGAGAAATATTGTATTGTGAGTTGTAGTCAATAGGAGGATGCCCTCGAAGAGGAAAGAACATGAGAGGATCCCTTCATAATAGGATCCATTGTATGGTGTTGCTCCACCTCAAGGGTTTGATGGCACAAATAAAGGATATTTTGTTTATTGTTCTTGTATATCTATTGTGGTGCTTTGCATTCAGTATTTGGTACTTAACAAGTGGTATCAGAGCACTTTCAAGCATATCAGGGCAAATATTTTTTATTTTGCAGATTTTTTTGGAGAAGAAAAAAGAGGGTCAAGGAAGATTCCGCATTATTTCGAGATATTTCAGGCAAAATTTACGTATGGTATCTAGAGAGGTAGTGGGTCCACTATATTATTAAATAAGGCCCACTATGAAGTTAGATAATAAATGTAAGAGGACTTAGATGTCTCTACTTCTAGAAGATTCCTCCTAGAATGTTCTTAGGTGATGGTAGCAATTTATTATAAAGGGGTTCAAGCAAATGTAATGAGACATGGAGAGAAATATTGTCTTTGGAGCTGAAGCTCATTAGGGAGGATGCCCCCAAGAGGCAATGGAATAGGAGAGGATCCCTTCCATAATAGGATCCATTGTATGGTGCTGTCCTACCTCAAGGGTTTGGTAATAAAGTGTGGTTTTCATATGGTTTCATAGATCTGTGTGGTGATTGTATTCAAATAACTTTGGATCTATTGGTGATTTTATTCAGGTATTTGGTTCTAACAAGGTATCAGAGCACTTTCCTTTGGGCAGACACAGGGCAAATATTTTTATTTTGCAGATTTTTTCTATAAGAAAAAAGAGGGTCACATTCTAGACATTTCAGTATATTTCTGTGCCAAATTTACAGAAAAGGGTTGTATATATGGAGTTACTCTCTCAGAAACACCCAAGTTGAAAAAAATCATCCAAAACGAAGTCCGAAGGTCAAGATATTGAGGTTTTGTAAAATCTGCAATTTTTCAGGTTTTTTTTTTTTTTTTTTTTTTTTTTTTTATTTTTGTAGTATTTGGAGGCTGAATTTGCCCAAATAAATTACAGATCTGATTTATTCCTCACAATTTCACCCAATTTCAAAAAAAATCTGAAATAAACGGATCCGGGAAGGTGCTTTTAGTTATGAGCATTTTAACTTCAACAGTTTTTAGGGTTTTTCCGAAAGCCGCCATTTTTCTGCAGAAAATTATTGGGTCTATTTTCTTGAGTTTTTCATGATCTACCGCAGGACCTAAGAGTTCATAGGGTGATCAGATGACTATTTTACTTCAAAACTTGAAATAAATTCTTTGAATCATTCAAAGCCCAATTGGATGATAGATTGGATGCATTTGCACATGGCCTCACACATGGCCTCACGATAGCCTCACATATGGTCTCAATGATAGTTTTCAGAGTATTCAAGATTCATTGAACAACATGCTGTGAGAGATTTCTTATGCAGGGCCTCATGCATGAATATAATCAAGAAAGATATGCTTGGTATGATTTTGAGGACGACAGGATGATTGGTATATGGATATTACTTCGGATGACAACCACTTCCATATTTTATTTGATGACTCTACTCCACCTTCAGAGCACATCAATGTCTCTGGCCAAAGAGCTACCAAATGCTTAGTCTCAGATATTCTACAGCAGTATTATCTTCCGTGATTCTCAAGCACGACCATTTTCCACTGTGTAGATGGATCTTCTTATTTGGATCCACATGATAGGTGCCGGCAAGTATTTGAGCATCATTTTGAGTTGGCTATTGGGTTCCAAAATATTCTACGGGGAGTTCATGAGCACTTGGACATGGAACCCGGCTTACAATGGTGGTTGGACTACTTCTTAGCATGGTGGCTTTCACATGGGACTTTGGTTCTTCTTCAAAGACACGGGTCCACACCATCCGGGACCCTCGTATATGAGAGCTAGACATCGCCGCTGAGGACAACGCTTTCTTCATAAGGGGATGGAACAAGGTATTCAGAGAGGTAGTGGGGGTCCACTATATTATTAAATAAGGCCCACTATGGTAGTTAGGATTGAATAAATGTAAGAGGATCTCTTAGAAGGTTCTACTTAGAAGATTACTCCTTTAGAATGTTCTAGGTGATGGTAGCACTATATAAAGGGGTTCACAATGTAATGAGACATGGAGAGAACATTATCTTGGAGTTGAAGCTCATTTTGGAGGTTTCCCTCTCAAAGAGAAAGTGAATAGGAGAGGATCCCTTCCATAATAGGATCCATTGTATGGTTTTGCCCTACCTCAAGGGGTTTGGGTAATAATAAAGTGTGGTTTTCTATATGGTTTCATAGATCCTGTGTGGTGATTGTATTCAGATATCTTTGATCTATTGTATTTTTATTCAGGTATTTGGTTCTTAACATGGTGTATCATTAAATACAATCATATATCATAAAAAAATTCTTTTGCATGGTATTTTGGAAGTCTTGTTTTCTGAGGCAAAGGAATTTCCCATCATGGATATGGTATCACATAATATAAAGCAATGCTTCACATTGTTTATGACATGTATAGTGATAATATAAAGGAGAGAGAGGGTCCACCACCATCATCATAATCTTATCACAATGTTTTGATCCAATTTGGAGGGGAAACTATTATGAAAACCTATATCATAAATGATGACTAAGATCCCATATAGAATGAACATTTTCATGTTGACCTATCTCATTATGAACTGAATGTGGAGTTCACTATTAAGAACAATAATTTTTTTGGAGATGAGTTGATAGGAAATATGGTGATCCCTTTTTAGAATGTTTCAAATGGCACCAATATTGAGGGTTGGTTTTTGGTGCCTAATTACTATGGTAATTCAATTAAGTCTGATTCTAAATTGAGGTTGTTAATTTAGTTCCATCCATTACAAATCAAAACCTTGTGGAAATATGGTGTTGGTTACAATTCTTATTATTATGGGGTTCACAATAATTATTTCCCTATTCATAAATTTGGGAAGGTTTATGTTTATCAATATTCTCATGTCTTTGATGGCTTACTTATTGAGATTCAATTGGATGGTGGAAAAGGTGATTTGAGAAATAGGAAAAATGTTGTGAAGAGATCTACTCATTCTATGAATTGAAGTGAATCATTTGGTCTCGATTGTTGGATGGTCTATATATCATAAAGTAAATATTGTGAGGGATCCCACAAGGGCATTGCAACTAGGAGGAGATATGAACTTGGGGGGAATTCTAAAATTTAAATATCAAGAAAAGTGTTTGTGTTCTTGTATTGGTCTAGGATGATAAAAATTCACATGACAGTATACTTCTAAAAATGGAAGGAGTCATGCAACACATGAAAAAAAACATTCAAGCACTCATCGATTTAGTGTGTGATGGGTCCTAGTTATGAAAGTAGTAAACCGAGTTGGTTCAAACAATAGGTTATGGGTACTGTATATACTTAGAATTAGAAAATGTGATTGAGGATTCACAATATCATGGAAACTGCATAAAACTAACCTCATTTATTCATGGACTTGATCATTTTGATGGTCATTATGACACTCTTGAGCATTGGTTTTTCATAGATCTTGGATTTTTTTACAAAAACTATTATCATAATCCTGCTTTTACAACAACTGATGATTCACATGGTCCAAGGAAGCCATGGAATGACATACACTCTAAAATAGTTTTTCTGAATGCATATGACATGATCACAAATTTTGGAGCAACATTTACATAACCAACAAAATTACATAGGTTTGGCAACATTTCATGAAGGTTTCTTCTATATATACTGATGATTCTCTCACTAAATTTGAAAATTTCCCATGGAGTTTTATCTGTATTCATAAATAAAATATACATTATGGTGATCCTAATCTATGGGTTTTAGAAGAATTTTATCTAGACAATTGGTGTCTATAGGTTTTCAAGTCCATTGATTCGGGACCGGTGCAATGATTTCCAAAGTCTCCATGAGGCATAAACCAAAACCTTTTTTTGAAAGAAATTTCTACTTGATAAAATAATTCACATTGAATATGTAAAACCCATTCATTCTACAAAATACTATATTTACATTGAAAACCAATATTTCTGTGATCATGTTACAATTTCCCTCAAACACAAAGCATCGGTTGAAGATGTTGATGATGTGGCTACCTATAATAGACAACCACATGAAAATTATAAGGACAAGTGGATTATTTTCAGGATATTTATGAAGGGATCATGTGAGTTCCATGAGGCATTGGTTGATTATTTAACATCAAGAATGTTGATGGAAATTGTGCAGGTAGGAAAACTAGTCATGCTAATATGGTAAGTCGCCTAAAAGGAATTGGGTAATAATTTCTTCAATCATAGTTGATATCTTCATTGACATGTTTATTGTTGGTACATGAAATACAGGTTGGCATTGATGGCATTGGCATTTCGACACAGATCTGTGATGACGATAATAGCATTGATGGAATTGGCATTGATAGTATTGAATCTACTACATAATCATGACTGGAATAGGGATACTAATGTTGTATACATTTCAAATGTGTTGACATTATGGTGACTGTGATGAAATTGACAGTGTTACATATATTTAAATCTAAACATCTAAAACAGAGAAGAACAAGTTGACATTATGTTTCCTATGATGACATGTCTATGTTGATAGAACCATTGATGAGGGAGTATGATGACAAAGAATATGGTTGGCATTGACAGATAAGAAATGTTCATTGAGCATAGTAATGAGAAGACCATGCCTTAGGTCCTCAAACTTACTTGCTAGCTATTGTGCAAAGAGGTTGTTCCAGTAGCACCAAAAAACAATTTGATAGAAAATGAAAGGGACCAAGGTGGATATTTCTCTATGCTTGGAATACTTGGAAGTAGGTTATCCCTAAGAAGTCTCATTGTCCATGATTAGAGAATCAAAATTCGGCCTCCTGAAGAAAGTATTGCATTACATGAGATCATTGAAGTGGGACAACTTGAAGCTTCTCATCATGGTGTTAGGCCATGGTATAAGAACCAAAAGAAACAACGAGATGATGGTTGAGTTAAATATTGAAATATATCTATTGTAATACAAATCCAATCATACCAAAGACAAAACATTTGATGAGGGCACGGATATCTTTGTGATACGAAGCATGGCCTATATCTAGTACAAAGTAATGGTTATCATGGAAGTTCGATGGGTATCAGTCGATTGACACAAGAAGCATAGTATGTGAAGATTTGTAGCAGAATCCATTGTGAATACTGAGAAACCATCAGATCAAGTGATCGACATTGCCGATTGATTCATTCAGTGGGATTTATCGCACATTGGAAGGGACAAAAGGTTCATATGGTTTTAGAAAGACCGCCCTCACTATGTCTATTCGACGCGTAGTACAATGGTATGGCATGGGATTTAGATGCTTGGAATTCACATGAGGATCACCAACCTAGAGCCCGAGATGAAGTGTCATTCCCGCTACCTTCTGGAAGAAGTGACAACATCGTTGATTTACCAAGGAGATGATCTCATCTGTTGGATTAATATTTTTTTATATCTCATGGACATGATGATCATATGAAGTGATTGTGGGCTTAGATGTGTTCATTATTTCGGTTGGTGGTAAGACTGCCAATTTTATCGGAGTTTTTGGCATAACACCAAGTTTGGAGGATCACCAAGTTTTCTACTAATTGAATATAAATAAGGATGTCGAGACCACTAATTTGTCAGAATATGTAACAGAATCATAAAACTGGAGGTTCACCATGTTCAATAAAACCCTACATAACACCAAACACCTCACACTGTCATGCTTTCTGTAAAATGACAAAGATCATGGTAAAGGTGGATGACATGAAGAAGATAACATAGGCTATTAAAACTCCACCATAAATGCTAAAAGGTTTACATAAGACATGTCCATATGATCACAAAATTTAGTAAAACCCTGCAGAAACATAAAGACAATAACTTGGATGAAGAAACAGTTAGATTGAATATCGGTTAAATAATTTATGCATTAAAAGATGGAACTAAATTGAAGAATAATGATAACTATGTTAGTAATAATCAATGGTAATTAGTTATGTAATATTAAATGAAGAGATGTTATGTTCATGAAAATTTGTGAAATTGAATGAACATACATGTTGTTTTGATGAATAGTTATGTTGAAGACATTTATAGGTGTGCTGAGATGTCAAGGAATTTGATTGACTGCAACAGAGACATTGAAGATAAAATGCAACAAGAGACATATCAACAGTCATGGTATCCAGTGCATGATGCATAAGATTTATGGATTTATGAATAGAGGGAGTGTTTGGTACGTGCAAGGAAGGTTGGAGTTTGCAGGGAGAGGGTGCTTCCTCGTCGGGCCAGAAGCACCAAATAGGGGGGTTTTATCCTCCTACTAGTTGGATATGGTGAATAGGTGTGTTGGTGCATCCTAATCAGTGGTTGTTGATCTAAAGAGGAAGAAAAACATCTTCCTTCTATTGTAACTTGTAAAACATTTTTTTGCGGTTAATAGAAAATTGTTTGTGGTTTTCCTAATTGGGTTCCATGATAAAACATCATGTTCAAATTTTGTTTGCATTTCAGAAATACATAATTAACAAAAGTAAAAATTTGATAAAATTATTGTGTTCCTAATTCACCCCCTCTCAAAGGACATGATCTGATCCTTCAATTGGTATCAAAGCAGTCTCTTCACTAAAATGTTTAATCACTTGAAGATAAATATACAACAGAATGGATCAATAGGTTGAAGATGTCATTAAAAGTCCCCTTATTTGATGGAGAAGGCTATGTTTTCTAGATTATTATAATGAAAAGCTATTTGATGTCCATTGGACTAGAAGTGGACATTAGTTGAAAAGGATATGATGTTCCAAAGTCACTCCCACGTAAGCAGAAGACAAGAAAATTTTTGGGGAACATGCAAAAGCCTTAAACACACTACAAGATGGACCGAGTAAGAATATCCTTACTACAGTACTTCAAATCAAAATGAAAAACAACTTTGGGATAAATTTTAAACTATATATGCATGAGAGATTCCAAGGTAAAGAGGCCAAACTTCAAACTTTCAAAGTACAATATGAAGGTCTAAAAACGAAGGATGAAGAAAATATCTCAGAGTACTCTGAAAGAGTTGATAATATTGTTAATGAAAACGAGTATTTGGGAGTAGAAGTGTCAAAAAATGAGTTATTTGAAAAGATACTAAGAACACTACTTATACTATATAATTCTAAAGTGTCCACTCTTGAAGATCAAAAGAATCTAGATCAACTCACCATGGATGCAATTGTATGGAATTATCATAGCCTATAAGTTAAGATTAGGTCATGAGAACCTCCAAAAAGGAGAGTGAGGAAACCTTCAGGGTTCTCAATAAAACAGGAAATCATAAGAAAAAACCTCAACCTAGCCATCATGAAGAGTCTGCTGTAGAAGAAGCAAATTTTATTAAAAAAATTCATAAAAGGATCAGGGAGGTACAAAGGCAAGCTTCCTTTCAAATGTTTTAATTGTGGAAAAGTTGGCCACTTTGTAGCCAAGTGTCCCTATCCCAAGGAAGACCCCAAAGATGAAGAAGACAGAAATAAACAATACAAGAAGAAGGGAAAACCCCATTATAATAAACAGTATTACAAAGGGAAACAAAATTTACCCAAAAGAAGAAAACAAAAGTTCATCAGAGTATAGTGACAATGATGATGATGATGTGCTTTTTCTAGGTATTGAAGAGTCTAATGAGATAGAATAAATTGAACATGAGGAAGAGTCATAAGATGAAGCATAGGTTAATATGGAAGAAGAACTTCTCAGTGCCTTGGATGAATTAAGAAGATATACAAACAGATATAGACAGCTGAAAATTTTTGTAGTTGAACAAAAAGGAAAACATGAAAATAAAGAAAAAGAGATGGAGAAAATCATGAGAAACCTGAAAAACCAAATCCTAGAAGCAAATAGGATGGAAAAAAGTATGGAGAAGTCTCTTAAAGAGAAACAAATAACCTGTGAAAGAATGGAGGCATAATTAGTTCACCTAAGAAAATATCTTGATGCAAAACTTATCCAAACAAGATATGAAAATAGCTCTAAAATCTTAGATAAGATTATAACCACACAAAGGGATTCAAGTAAAAAAAATGGAGTAGGTTATTATCAAGAAGAAAACCAAGTTAAATCAAAATCTTATGCAACTTCTATCCTTAGTAGATTCAAGAATAAATATGAAGAAAAGACAAGAAATAATTAGAAGCCCAGAGGATTGCTTCCACCCATCATGAAGTAATATAAGACAACACCAAAGAAGGTTTATCAAAATAGGTATCCTCACATTTGCTTTTTTTATTTCTTTGCATGCTCTAATTTCGGACACAAAGCTATGAATTGTAGAGCATATGGAAGGAAAAACTTGAGGGTTAAGAACTATAACCTTAATGATAACCAAACAATAGATCAAGTTAAAAGAAGAAATTATAACTCCTTTGCACCACTGCAAGAAAGGAACTTAGAATGCTTAAGATGTCATAACTATGGACATAAAGCAAGTAATTGCAGATTAATGGAAATCTCATAAAAACCAAAGTTCATAAGAGAGAAAAAGAATATTTGGAAAGAAAAAACATCAAAAGAGGAATGCCTTATTGCCTTGAAATCCCAAGATAAAGAAGATCTCTGGTATGTTGACAGTGGTTGCTCAAAACACATGAGAGGAAATAAGGACAAGTTTTTTAACTTAAAGAAACAAAAGGGTAAAGTTACATTTGGTGACAATGCTTCATGTCACATACTTGGGAAAGGCACTGTTAATTTGGGAAAAGACAAAGCCAAGAATGTGTTTCTTGTTGAAAATCTGAAACCTATCCTATTAAGTGTCATCCAAACTTGTGATTAGGGGCACATTTGCATCTTTGATTCCTAGAAATTTGAGATTAGGAGAAAGGACTCAAGAAAATTGGTTGGTACTTCTCCTAGAACTCCTGAGAATGTATATATACTAAATACAAAATTAAATGAGGAGTTTCATATAAATTTAGTGGATGAAATTTGGCTATGGCATACAAGGTTGGGGAAAATTAACTTTGACAATTTAGTGAAAGTCAACAATCTTGGGGCAGTAAGAAACTTTTGAAATATCACAAAACCCTCAAATCCTATGTGTAGACATTGTCAACTAGGGAAGAAAACTAGAATAAGGTTCAAAACAAAAGAATATTCAACCTCAAAACCTTTAAATATTGTTCACACCGACCTCTTTGGACCAAAAGTCTGCAAGGAGAGTCCTACTTTATGTTGTTCATTGATGATTTTATTAGAATGGCTTGGGTATGTTTTCTCAAGAAAAAATCAGAAGCATTTAAAAAAATCAAAGCTTTTAAAACCCTTGTTGAAAATGAAACAGAGACAAAAATAAAATGTCTTAGATCAGACAATGGTGGTGAGTTCACCTCAAAATAATTTGACCTCTTCTGTGAAACTCATTGAATTAAGAGACAATTCTTTGCTACCAGAACACCTCAACAAAATGGGATTGTTGAGAGGAGGAATAGAACAATCCAGAAGGTTGGAAGGACTATGCTCAATGAAGCAATATTATCTAATGGATATTGGAGGGACGTTGTAGGTACAACAATATATATATTAAAAAGAGGTCATAGCAGGATTAATAGTAATAAGACTCCTTATGAACTATGGTTTGGGAGATCTCCTTTGGTAAAATACTTCAAGGTCTTTGGAAGTAAGTGTTACATCAAAAGGATTGATGAGAATCTCAGAAAATTTGATGCTAGATCTGATGAAGGTATATTTCTTGGATATGCTTCTACCAAGAAAGCATACAGATGCTACAATCTTATATTACATAAGATTGTTGAGAGTGAAAATGTTAAGGTGGATGATTTAAAAACAATGAAGATCAAACATCAAGAGACCATACTCGAAAATGATTATGAAGATGATGATGATGATTCGGTTGGTAAACAAGCAGAAGAAGAAGAAGAGAATAAAGAAGAAAAGGAATATATACAAGAGGATGAATAGGGTACTAGATAAGAAGAGGAATATATTCGAGAAGAAGAGATAAGATAAGAATCCCCAAGAAAAGACACAAAGACACCCTCAATAATAACTCAAAAGAATCATCTTGAAGACCTAATTATTGGAAATAAAAGAAATGGAGTGCAGACAAGAAGACAACTTTTGCATCAAAAAAAAATATCATTTTGTCACATATTGAGCCCAGCTCAATCAAAGAGGCATGTAAAGATGAGAATTGGGTCAATGCTATGAATGAAGAATTGGACCAAATTGAAAAAAATCAAACTTGGGAATTGGTTCCAAGACCAAAAAATAAGAATGTCATTGGAATTAAATGGGTCTTTAAAAACAAAGTGAATGAAAATGGGCAAGTAATTAGGAACAAATCCAGATTGGTATGTAAAGGGTATGCTCAGGTTGACAGGGTAGACTTTGAAGAAACCTTTGCACTTGTGGTGAGATTAGAGTCAATTACGATGTTCTTAGCTTTTTCCAGCTACAAAAATTGAAAGTATACTAGATGGATGTCAAGTCATCATTTATTAATGGAAACTTAGAAGAGGAAGTCTATATTGAACAACCAAAAGGATTTCAATTAACTAAAAAAGGAGACTATGTCTATAAACTAAATAAAGCACAATATGGGATAAAACAAGCGCCCAGAGCATGGTATGCAAGGCTAGATTTTTATTTACAAGTACAAGGCCTCAAAAGAGGATCAATAGAAAATAATCTTTATTGTAAAATTGTTGGTGATGGCATGATTATTGTGGAAGTATATGTTAATGATATTATATTTGGGAGTGATGATGAAAAAATGAGTAAGGACCTTTCTAGGAGGATGCAACAAGAATTTGAAATGTCCTTGCTTGGTGAAATGAATTTCTTTCTAGGATTACAAATAGTACAGTCCAAAAGGGGAATATTTATCCATCAGTCCAAGTATGTTAAATATATGCTTATTAAATTCCAGTTAGAGGATTGCAAACATGTTTGTACACCTATGGAAGTAGGATGCAAACTAAGTAAGGAATATGAGTCCAAGGCTATAGATCCAAAACACTACAGATCAATGATTGTGAGTTTACTCTATGTAACAACTTCTAGATCTGATCCTAAGCAAGTTTTTTGAATGGTGGATAGATTCCAAGATTCACCAAAAGAGAGCCATGTTCAAGATGTGAAAATAATCTTTAGGTATTCAAAAGGAACCATATATCTTGGTTTGTGGTACCCTAGAAAGAATTTATTCTCTTTGATGTCCTATTAAGATGTATATTGGGCAGGGTGTGTAGATGACATAAAAAGTACAAGTGGAGTAGCAATATTTTTGGGAGAATCATTGATAGCTTGGAAAAGCAAGAAACAATCCTCAATTTCTTTGTCTACCACTAAAGCTGAGTATACTGCAGTAGTAGAATGTTGCACTCAAGTGGAATGGATGAAACAAACCTTACAAGACATCAAAGTAGTTTTTGAAGAACCCACTACTATCTACTATGATAATAAAAGTGCTATAAGTCTCTTCAAGAACCATGTACAACAATCAAAAGAAAAACACATTCCAATAAACGTCATTTTCCTTCTAAGAGATCAGGATGAAAATAAGAAAATTAATTTGGAATATGTCCCAACACAAGAACAGGTTGCAGATATTTTCACTAAACCCTTAAGCATAGATGTATTTGAATATCTCATGTAAAGATTATGACTAGTCTCTCTTCTAATATGATCTCTTAAGAAAATAATGCATCAATTGGCATCAATTCAGGGGGAGACAATGATCAAATTCAATGGGAGTCATTCAACCATTTTTCCTTGATGTCAAAGGGGGAGAAATGAAAATAGTATTGCCATCAATGCCAAAGGGGGATATTTTTGGCAATATGGCAATACCGGTTGGCATTGATGGCATTGGCATTGATAATAGATTTGTGATGACGATAATAGATTTGATGGCATTGGCATTGACAGTATTGACTCTACTTCATAATCATCACTGGAATAGGGATACTAATGTTGCATACATTTTATATGTGTTGACATTATGGTGACTGTGATGACATTG